>WBNM01019170.1:13438-27435 GCA_013399055.1 Ramphastos sulfuratus | reverse complement strand
CCTAACATCCTGTGAGCCTGTATCTGCAGAGGAAGCAGCCCAACCACTGCACAACATCCCTAGCCCCTTGATGGTGCCTGCCTCTCCAAGCTGTCACTAGCTTTTATTTTCAAGTGATTTCATTACAGGGGAAAAGGAACACTTTTCTTTTTTTTTTCCCTGATGGCATACGAGTGGAAGAGACAGAGTAAAATGATTCTAAACAAAGAAAATGAGAAGCTTCAGCTGAAAAAAAAAAAACCAAGCAAAAAACCAAACCAACAAAAAACCAAACCAAAACAAACAAAAAAAAACCCAAAACAAAACAACAAAACCCAAAACCAAAACCCAAAACAAAGAAAGGGGCACAAACAGAGAACTTAAGCTTCCACCCAACCTTTACAGCTTCAGAGGAAAGATCTAGGCAGGACCATCTGAATGCTCCGAGTCAAAGACTGCTTCATTTCAGGCTAGAGAAGTATTTAACTTCCAAGTTGTTTTCCAAAAGACAAACAGAGAAAAATTTGAGTCTGAGTTGTCATCACCAGAGCCTGAAGGTGCCAGGCTGAAACCCTGTCTGTTGTGTAATGAAGAGACTGCTGGGTGCTACCATGGCTGGGATTAGGAGTGGGATCTGATTCAGCACCCAGCATGTCAGCTCCCAGCACTGCAGGGTAAGCAGGCTGTACACTGCTGGCAGTGTAAGCTGCTGCTGATGGTCTTCTTCCATGTGCAGAGAGAAATGGATTTATACCCCATGCAGAGCTACAGGCTGGGCTCGGAGTGGCTGGAGAGCAGCCAAACAGAAAGGGATCTGGGGGTGCTGATTGACACCTGCCTAAACATGAGCCAGCAGTGTGCCCAGGTGGCCAAGAANGTTCACCTTCTTTCTCTCCATTCAGAAGAATTTTGGTTACCTTTTACCTTCTGCACTTCACACAATCACAGAACCATTCAGGTTGGCAAAGCCCCTCAGGACCACCAAGCCCAACCATTAACCCTGCTCTGCAAGGTGCACCCCAAACCATATCCTCAAGTACCACATCCAAATGACCTTTAAACACACCCAGGGTTGGTGACTCCACCACCTCCCTGGGCAGCTCATTCCAGTGCCTGACCACTCTTGCTGGGAATTTTTTTTTCCTACTATCCAGTCTAAACCTCCCCAGTGGCAGCTTGAGGCCATTCCCTCTTGTTCTGTCACTAATTACCTCTGAGCAGAGACCAGCACCAACCTCTCCACAACCTCCTTTCAGGTAGCTGTAGGCACCAATGAGGTCTCCCCTCAGCCTCCTCTTCCTCACACTAACCAGCCCCAGCTCCTTCAGTCTCTCTTCACCAGATTCATTCTCCAGACCCTTCCCCAGCCTCCTTGCCCTCCTCTGCACTTCCCAGGTAGCTATCCCAGCACAGCTTTTTGAGGATGCTTTAGTGTTATGAAACTGGCTTCAGAGGTTCTTCTCCTTCCTTTTCCTCCCTGTGACCCTCAGCCTCAGGGCAATAACACATCTTGACTGGGGGGTGTAACATCACTCACAGCATCCCCATTCTCCTTCCTTATTCTTTCCCAGCATCCCAAAGGTGAATGCATCCAAAGCAGAGCTGAGGTTTCTTTCCCAGCTGGAGCTCACAACAGTAATAGATGAGTTACCATCTGCATTTCTAATTAAAAATCCAATTGGTATAATGTAATGAGCTTTCTGCATGCAATTAACCACTGCTAGAGGTCTCTTTAGAGAACCAGCACTACAATTTGGAGGCAAATAGGTTCTATGATGGGCAAAGAAGAGCTTTTCCAAAGTTTTCCTGTCCTCAGCTGCACGGATTCACAACAGGGAGCTAGCCACTTTTTGAGGCTGTAATCTACCAAAATGAACAATTCTGGTTAGCATTTGGGTTCCCTGTACAGTTCAAGGCAGAATTAAATGCCTAACAGGATCCACTGAGCCTTCAAAGCCATTCCTAACTTCTGGAGCTTACAGATTTACTGCAGAATCCAAGCCCACCTGTTTGTATTTGGATCACAAGGACTGCATGAAGGATAAATAATGGAGATATTTACATTTTCTTAGAAGGGCAGCTGATAAAAATGGTGAAACTTTCTGGGGAAGCTTCAGGGAAAACCAATTTTTTCCCCCCCAGTTTTTAATGGTCAGTAAAAATTTCAAAGGCAGTAATTAACCTCAAAGACATTCATGGAGCAATTCTACATCAAAATTTCATAACTTTGTTACAGAAAGGACTTGGAGTTCACCAGCCCTTACAAATTAGTTGGTTTAAAGAGAAGAGTGAGAGTGAGGGGATTCTGCCTCTCTGCTCTGCTCTGCTGAGACCTCACCTGCAGTGCTGTGTCCAGCTCTGGAGTTCCTGACACAAAAGAGACAAGGACCTGATGGACTGAGCCCAGAGGAGGCTACCAAGATGCTCACAGGGCTGCAGCACCTCTCCTATGAGGACAGGCTGAAAGAATTGGGGCTGTTCATCTTGGAGAAGAGAAGGCTCTGGGCAGACCTTAGAGCTACATTTCAATTCCTGAGGTCCCTTCCAACCCCTATCATCCTGTGATGCTGTGATTTCAGCTGTAGATACATCCCCTACACTGCACACAGTCTGATCACAGTGGGGCTGCAGTTNTTCCAACCCCTATCATCCTGTGATGCTGTGATTTCAGCTGTAGATACATCCCCTACACTGCACACAGTCTGATCACAGTGAGGCTGCAGTTTGCTGCTTGTGTTCATGTGAGCTGCAACCCAACCAAGGGATGTTTGGTGCTCCACAGCCAGCAGTTGTCTCCATGCCCTGCCCTCTGCCTGCCCCAGGCTCTGCTCAGCCACAGCTGATCTAGCTCGAAGCTCATCTTCTCTCTCAGGTATTTGCTGAGTGGGACCCATTCCTGCAGCTGGCTCTTTGTGTGACAAAAGGCATCACCTCTCTTTTTTGGTGCAGCTGAGCTTCAGCACCTGCCAGGGTTCCATAGTGCAGAACCAGAGGAGTGAGTAGACTTTTACCTGGAGAGCTGTAAGACAGAGAGAAGGACTTGAGAAGCTGTGAAAGCAGGGCACATAGAAGCTTCTAGGACATATCAGCCTTTAGGTGCTTCTCTTCTTTTTATTTTCTTTTCTTTTTTTTTTTTTTTTTTTTTTTTCCTTTGTCCTGGGATATTTATATTTTGGGGCTGTTCAGCCTGGAGAAGGGAAGGCTCCAGGCAGACCTTAGAGATTAGACCTTAGAGAAACATTTCAATGCCTGAAGGGGACCTACAGCAAGGCTGGGGAGGGACTGTTCAGAAGGGCCTGTGGGGACAGGATGAGGACAATGGTTTGAAACTGGAGCAGGGCAGAGTTAGGTTGGACATCAGGAGGAAGTTCTGCACAGGGAGAGTGGTGAAATCCTGGATCAGGCTGCCCAGGGCTGTGGTTGAGGCTGGAGACATTGAAGATCAGACTGGATGTGTCCCTGTGCAGCCTGCTGTGGTTGGAGGTGTCCCTGCTGAGTGCAGGGGGTTGACCAAGATGCCCTTTGAGGGTCCCTTGAAGCCAATGCACTCTGTGGATCTATGAGGAAAGCAGGACTCTGATGGGCAGTACCCAAACTCATCAGAGCAACCCTGCTGAATGTACTCCACCACAATTTGATGAGTGTAAGAAGAGTTTTGTGTCTTCCTCGTTGGTCAGTTAGAATCAATTCAGCTCCCACTTGTCCTTCAAGGAATTTCTCTGGAGTTCAGCAGTGAGATGAAAAGAAAGGCTCCTGGGAGCATCATTTTATACTTCCTTTGCAGCAAAAGGCCAGCAATGGTCTACAAGAGACCAGCTAGACTTCTTTCTGAGCCACATTCCTGGGGCAGGCACTGCATGATGCCTCCTCCCTGAGGCTGGAGCCATTCATTGCTTCAGCAGCCCAGCAGCTGAAGAGGAAGCACTGGGAGAAGGCAGAAGCTGAGTCTCCAAGTGGTGGGGTTTTGCTTTATGTTTGCTACTCTGCTTCTACACATTTGTCTTGGCTTTGACAGGCTGGCTGACACTTTTCTACCCATCCTCTATCTTTCTCAGGTAATCAGCACCACATCTAAGTGACTCAAGGTGTCACAAATCATACTGCTGGAATACCTCCCAGTCAGCAGCACTTGAAGAATTATCTTGTGCCATGGGCAAGCTACTATAAGAAGGGGTTTAGAAAGTGGAGGCATTTTTTTTTTTTTTGTGGCTAGAATACTCAGTGGTTGGCAGGAGGAATTATCACAGCTACCACCCATGAAACCAGCTGGGATCTGGGAACTGTACAGTGCTGAATAATTGTCCTACAAACCCAAACAGCACCTTGACAGGTAATGGCCAAGGTGGCAAGAGCAGTTACAGCAAACATGCTGGCAGTGGCTCCTGCACTGATTTACTTCAAGTCTAAGCTGTGTGGTGTGCTGCACTCACCTGAGGGGTGACATCCAGAAGGATCTTGGCAGGCTTGAGAAGTGGGTCAGTGCCTGCTGCATGAGGTTCAACAAGTCCAAGTGCAAGGTGCTGCAGCTGGCTCAGGCCAACCCCAGGCACAAAGCCAGGCTGGGTGCAGAGCAGCTCTGAAGAAAGAGACTTGGGGGTGTTGGTTGCTGAGCAGCTCCCCAGGAGCCAGCAGTGCCCTCATGCAGCCCAGCAGGCAGAATTGTGTGATCTGGTATAGATGATCCTGATCTGGCAGAGGGGTTGGACTGGATGATCTTCTGTGGTCCCTTCCAGCCCCTGTGATTCTGTGTGCTGGGCTGCAGCCAGAGGAGTGTGGGCAGCAGGGCAAGAGAGGGGATTCTGCCCTTTGGCTCTGCTCTGCTGAGACCTCACCTCCAATCCTGCCTCCAGCTCTGGTGTCCTCAGCATAAGGACAACACAGAGCTGCTGGAGTGAGTGCAGAGGAGGCCACAAAGATGATCCAAGGGCTGGAGCAGCTCTGCTGTGAGGACAGGCTGAGGGAGCTGGGGGTGTGCAGCCTGGAGAAGAGAAGACTCTGGGGGGACCTTAGAGCTGCCTTCTAATAGCTGAAGAGATCTTACAGGAAGGCTGCAGAGGGACTTTTCCTAAAGGCATCTAGAGACAGGCCAAGAGGGAATGGTTTGGAGCTGAGGCAGAGCAGGGTTAGACTGGAGCTGAGGAAGAAGCTCTTCAGTGTGAGGGTGCTGAGAGTCTGGCACAGGCTGCTCAGGGAGGTTGTGGCTGCCTCCTGCCTGGGGATGTTTAAGGCCAGGTTGGATGAGACCCTGAGCAGCCAAGTCTAGTTGAGAGGTGTCCCTGTCCATGCTGGGGAGGTTGGAGTAGATGATTTCTGAGGTCCCTTCCAACCTGAGCCATTCTATGAACTAAGTAAGCAGCACTGATTCTCCACTGTCAGAGGGTAGCTTTGCTCTGTAGGGACATAAGTGTCCTGGTGTGACAGCCTGGTACATTTCTGAGTTTGCTTTTGCTTTGTGTAGGCTCAGAAAGTAGCCTGGACAGACAATCTGATTTCTCTGACCTTTAGGGCATGCCCAGCAGTGTGGTTAAGTCAGTGAGCTGAGTTTGCCATTAATATTTAACACTTCTAAGTTATCACTGTTGGAATTCAGGTGACTTGGTGCCTTTCTGCCTATTCTAGCACTCCTAGTTCTCCTTGGATTCCCTTCACTGAGGGGGAAGCTTGGGCTTACATGGAGCCAGACACAATATATTGGCTCATGTATAATTTGTTTTTTTTTCCTTTTTCCTTTGCCCATTCTTCTTGAATTAAGAACTCTGATAATGTAGACCTGACATTTAGGGGAAATCTAGAAAATTAATTCCTTTTTATCTGCAGGCTAAGCTGTGGCAGTGAATAGAGTGCTATAATAAAACCTATTTGTATGCCTGTCATACAAGACAAGCCTTTTCCAAAGGAAATGGATTTCAGTATTTGGAAGAAATGATAGACAAAAAAAGGTACTGAATTGCACTTTGAGATGCATGGAAGAAGCAGAGGTTTAGGTTCTCTTGTCAGGAAGGAGGAGTTTATATGAAAGCCATGCCAGCTGAGAGGCTCAGAAAGGACATCTTAGCCAGATTTTGGTGACTCCCTTGAAGGGAGTGCTTTAGAAATATGAACTAAATGTCAGCTTGCATTTTCCTCAGGAATAAATCAAAAGAGGCTTATCCACTGCTGATAGGAAGAATTACCTGGATTTCAGCCGTGCATTGATACCCAAGGTTGCCCCAGCCTAGGTGCAGGACCTTGCATCTTCTTCAGCAGCTCCCTGTTTGGTCAGGGCCTTTGTAATATTCAGAGGTCTGTTAGAGCTTTCAACCCTTCACTCTAATTCCAGCCACAGGATAGAATCAGAATCAGTCAGGGTTGGAAGGGATCACAGAGATCATCCAGTTCCAACCCCCCTGCCACGGGCAGGGACACCTCACACTAGGTCAGGCTGCCCAGAGCCTCATCCAGCCTGGCCTTAAACACCTCCAGGGATGAGGCTTCCACCATCTCCCTGGGCAACCTCTTCCAGGCTCTCACCACTCTCATNCTCGTTGAACCTCATGGGTTTCGCTTGTGCCCAGCTCTGCATCCTGTCCAGGTCCCTCTGGATGGATCCCTGTCCTCCAGCTGTCAGCCACACCACACAGCTTGGTGTGCTCAGCAAACTTGCTGAGGCTGCACTCAATGCCTCTGTCCATGGCACCCACACAGATGTTGAACAAGACTGGTCCCAGGACTGATTCCTGAGGGACTCTGCTTGGCACTGCCTCCACTGGACATGGAGCCACTGAAAGCCACTGAAAGCCACTGAAAGCTGCACTCTCTGGGTGCAGCCATCAAGCCACTTCTTTACCCATCCTGTGCTCCACCCATCAAACCCATGTCTCACCAGCTTGGAGATCAGGATGTAATTAATGTATTTTCCAAACCAATTTAATGATTGCCTAAATGCACTTGAAGGATACTGCCCTGTCGAAGATTAGAAAGGAGTAGTTAAGACAAGCACTGCCTGGAAAATGTCAGGGTGGGTTAGTGTCTAATGGTGGTGGTTATACTAGATGAAGAATGCTCAAGTGCTTACTGAGCTTAATTAAACTTTGCAAGCCCTCCCAAGACAGAAATATTGTTATGGTAATCTCAACAGGTAGGTAAAATTGCTCATCCTGGAAGGTTATGCAGTTTCCTCAAGGTCACACATCAAGCAGAGCTTCTCACCTTGACTGCTAAGCTGACTTCCAGCTGCAGTCTTTAAATCATTCCCTCTTTTCTCATGTTTTGGCTTGCTTTCTGCAGCAGAAACTGGCTTCTGTTCATAGATCTGATTGTTGATAAATTCCTCTCTCCTCAAAGGCCACAGATCTCCAATCTCTCCCCAGTAATTCCTGCCAGCCTGGCAATTTGCTAGAAAGTGAAGGATGTGAGGGCAAAGGAGAGGACAATGTGAAGAAAGAAAGAGGCAAGAGCTAATAAAAGGGAGTGGAATGGAAGGGAATAGAGGCAAAAGAAAATCGTGGCAGGCAAGTGAAAGACAAAGGAGTCAAGAGGTAAGGAAGGGGAAAGAGAGAAGTGAAAGAAATGGAGCCAAGGATGCAATGGGAAAGGACACCATCAGGAATTAGCAAAGAGGAAATTAGGGTTGGAATCAAACTGCTCTAGGAACTGAGAGGCATTTAGAGGAAATGCATTAAGAGCAAAAATCTGCTGCCTCCACTGCAGTGCTCTGTTTACATGCCAGGAAACCTCTTACATCCTAAATCTATTAAGTGCTACTGTGCATAGGGACAGAAAAAAAAAAAACAACCCAACCTGAGTCAAGATGAAAACCACAGCAAAACCCCTGCAGAGTAACCCTCAAATGGTCACACCAGCAGAGTGTGGAAGGAATCCCTGCTGAGATCTTTTGATTGCCCTTGCTCTGGATGTAAGTGGGGAGCCTAGATTAAACCAGCATTGCTTGCCTTTTCCCCCCTCCCCTTCCCTTTTTATGCTACAGCAATGCAAATAACCACTAGAAATCCATAGCTGGAAATGGTTGGGATGGCTTTTAACTCTCAGTCTTGCTTCCTTAACATGACAAGTAATTTATTTTTGTCAGCTGAAAACAAGAACAGTTCAAGATGCTCTTAAAAAAAGGAGTAGATGGGAAATGTAAAGATGAAAAAGCTGTGCCTTAGCTGACAGATGTGGCTCTCCTAACCCAATTTGGAAACCAAAGTGCTCCATCTGGAGAAGGAATGGAAGCAGACCAATAGCTTCTGATCCCAGACTGTTCCTTCTAGCATATACAATGCACAGCTGCCTAGACCCAGGATGGGATGCTCTGCTCTCCCCAGGCCTGTTGGTTTTTCTTTTCCATTGTTTAGCTATCATGCAAAACAATTACCAAGGTGCTCTGAATGCAAACCTCTGCTCAGGTTATTGTTTGTGATCTGTGAGGGGAATCTAATCCCCATCTTGGCAGGATCTTCCAGGAAGACTGCTCCTTCCCAGAGATGCTGAGAAGCATCTTCCCCTCTTTCTTGCCAAGAATCCTAAAATGGCTCAGGTTGGAAGGGACCTCAGAGATCATCTGCTCCAACCTTCCTGCCATGGGCAGGGACACCTCTCAACTAGACTCAGCTGCTCAAGGCCTCACCCAGCCTGGCATTGAGCAACCCCAAGGAGGATGCATCCACAACCTCCCTGGACAACCTGTTCCAGAGTCTCATCACCCTCACTCTGAAGAACTTCTTCCTCAGCTCCAGTCTAACCCTGCTCTGCCTCAGCTTCAAACCATTTCCCTTTGGCCTGTCTCTAGACACCCTTAGGAAAAGTCCCTTTGAAACCTTTCTGTAGGATCCCTTCAGCTATTGGAAGGCAGCTCTAAGGACCTCCAGTCTTCTCTTCTCCAGGCTGCACACCCCCAGCTCCCTCAACCTATCCTCAAAGCAGAGGTGCTCCTCTGCTTGGATCACCCTTGTGGACTCCTCTGAACTCACTCTAACAGCTCTGTGCCAAAGAAACTTTGGTCCTACCAGGATTCCTGCCAGCAATAGCTGACTACCAGGAAAACAGGAGATCAGTTCTGTTCTCTTGCCAACAGCATCTTCTGCTGCTTCATCGATTGCCTTGTTCAGATTTCCCAGCACGGTTTGGCCATGGAGGTGATGCGAATGGCTGTGGTGGTGAAACTGCCCTCAGCACACATAGGAGGAGTTTGTTGAGCAACCTTTCCAGACAGAAAATCTCTCCACAACTTTTTGTACACAAACCATACTGCTTTCCACGTTGGGACATATCATAGAATGACAGAACTAGTCAAGGTTGGAAGGGACCACAAGGATCATCCAGTTCCAACTCCCCTGCCATGGGCAGGGACACCTCAGCACTAGATCAGGCTGGCCACAGCCTCATCCAGCCTGACCTTAGCCTCATCCAGCCTGGCCTTAAACACCTCTAGGGATGAGGCTTCCACCACCTCCCTGGGCAACCCCTTCCAGGCTCTCACCACCCTCATGCTGAACAACTTCTTCCTAACATCCAGTCTGAATCTACCCATTTCTAGCTTTGTTCCATTCCCCCCAGTCCTATCTCTACCTGACATCCTAAAGAGTCCCTCCCCAGCTTTCTTGTAGCCCACTTCAGATACTGGAAGGTCACAATAAGGTCAACTGGGAGCCTTAGAAGTGAGGCTCCTGGAAGCTACATGGAGCACAGAAGCAGCCCCCAGAGATGCTCCGAAGAGCAATGTACTGATTTGGTGCTAAGCAGCCATTCCTTAATCCCCAAGGGAGCTACATCTCCTGCTAACTGGAGCTCACACAACCTTTAAGCAGGGGTCACTGAGCTCCCCAGACAGAACTATTTCATAGTAAAAATAGTTCTGAATGAAAGCTATGAAACAGTCGCAGACAAATGCAATGCTGACCTCTGAGAATGAGTTTTCTCACCAGAAAGCAGGCTGAGGTCCATTAAAAAAACAACAACAAAACAAAAACAAATGAACAAACAAAAACAAACAAACAAAAAAAAACCACCAAAAAAACCCAAGCAAAAATGAAAATGAAGGAAACCAGCTTGACCTTAAACACTGAGCAGTCACAGTAAGCTGCTTGTCCCTCGCCTGATGTATTGACTAAAAGCACATTCAAGAGAAACAGGAGCTGCTCAGAAGCAATTTACAAACAGGAAAACAGAGGAAATTGGCTGGGTAATTTATGCTCCAGGAAGAAGGATTTGCATGGTTGTAGAATCAAGGCACTCACCAGCAGGCCACTGCTGTGTCCTACCTTAAATATCAGTGCTCCGCAGCACAGCTGTTTTGTTAGTGCCAGGCACTTGCTAATGCAGCTTTTAAAAACTGCAGGCTTTTCTTTAAGTGCCAAGTGAAGATTTCAATTTTCCTCATGAAAGAGGATTGAAAACCCATCAGAGCCCAATTTTGCTTCCTGGTGGCTGTAACTTCACACACGATAGTGGTATATGGGGTACTGGAACGCTGAGACCAGACACAAAGTTCTCACCTTTGTGTAGTGCCCAAATCTTATCCCTCTTTATATTCCTCCCCATCACTTACTTCCCCCTCACTAAAAAGCTGTTGCTTTGCTCTTTCCTCTCTTCTTTTTTTTCAAAAAAACTCTTTCTTCTAATGCTATCCCATGCCATTTAAATGGGAATTGGCCAGCCAGAAACAATTCTCTTTCCTATCCCACAGCAACCTGCACTGAACTGGGCTCGTGATACCCAACTCGAAGATGTGAAACAGGAGACAAAGAAGAACTGGAAAAGGGGAGACATAACCCCCATTTTCAAAAAGGGAAAAAAGGAAGAGGCAGGCAATTCTAGGCCTGTCAGCTCACCTCTGTGCCTGCTCAGACAATCAAGCAGGTCCTCCTTGAGGCACTGCTGGGGCAGAAGAATAACAAAGAGGTGATTTGGTACCACCCACACGGCTTCACCAAGGGTAAATCCTGCCTGGCAAACCTGGTGGCCTTCTATGAAAGGGCCCAACATTAATAGATGAGGGACACGCAAGTGACCTCATCTACCTGGACATGAGCAAAGCCTTTGGCACTGTCCCACACCACAGCCTGGTCTCCAAGCTGGTGAGACATGAGTTTGATGGGTGGACAACTCGGTGAATTAAAAACTGGCTTGACGGCTGTGCCCAAAGAGTGGCTGTCCAGGGGTGCACGTCCAAGGGGAGGCAGTGACAAGTGGAGTCCTTCAAGGATCAGTGCTGGGACCTATCTTGTTCATCTTGTTCATCTTTGTTGATGCCATGGGCAGTGGCACTGAGGCAGCCTCAGCAATTCTGCCAGTGCCAGCAAGCTGTGTGCTGCAGCTGAGATGCTGGAGGGAAGGATCCGTCCAGAGGGACTTGGGCAGACTGCAGAGGTGGGCACAAGCCAACCTCATGAGGGTCAACAAGACCAAGTGCAAAGTCCTGCAGCTGGGTTGAGGCAATCCCAAGCACCAATACAGGCTGGGCAGTGAGTGGCTGGAGAGCAGCCCTGAGAAGAGGGACTTGGGGGGTGCAGGTGGATGAGAAGCTCAACATGAGGCAGCAGTGTGCACTTGCAACCCAGAGAGCAACCAGAGCCTGGGCTGCAGCAGAAGTGTGGGCAGCAGGGCGAGAGAGGGGATTCTGCCCCTCTGCCCCATCTGGGCCACTGTGTCCGGTTCTGGAGCCCCTGGTACAGGAGAGATCTGGAGGTGCTGGAATGTGTCCAGAGAAGGGCCATGAGGGTGCTCAGAGGGCTGGAACTGCTTTGCTATGAGGACAGGCTGAGGGAGTTGGGGGCTGTTCAGGCTGGAGAGGAGAAGGCTCCAAGGAGACCTTATTGTGGCCTTCCAGCATCTGAAGAGGGCTACAAGAAAGCTGGGGAGGGACTTTTTATAGGGTGTCAGGTAGTGATAGGACTGGGGGGAAGGGAGCTAAACTAGAAGTGGTCACATTCAGGTTGGCTGTCAGAAAGTTCTTCAGCATGAGGGTGGTGAGACACTGGCACAGGTTGCCCAGAGAGATGGTGGAAGCTTCATCCCTGGAGGTGTTTAAAGCCAGGCTGGATGTGGCTCTGGATAGCCTGATCTAGTGTGAGGTGTCTCTGCCCATGGCAGGGGGAGTGGAACTGGATGATCCTTGAGATCCCTTCTAGCCCTCACAATTCTATGACTCTATGAAAATGAAAGGCCAGATCATCCTCTCAATGTCCCCACATTTCAGCTCCACTCCTTTTCTGCATGTTTATAGCTCATACCAGGAAGAGATTGACTGCAGCTGTGATCTTGGTGGTCATGCCCCTCTTCCGAGGCAGGACTCTGTGCTTCTCTCTTTAGGACAGACATGGGAACAAAGGACTTGAACTGCAATGCTACTTGGTGAGCAGAAACCCCAGGTAGGTCTGATCCTTGCACTTTCTGCTTTTAACAGCCAGGGGAAGTTTAGGCTTGAGGTGAGGAGAAAGTTCTTCACTGAGAGAGTCATTCCCCACTGGAATGGGCGGCCCAGAGAGGTGGTGGAGTCACCATCCCTGGAGGTGTTCAAGGCAGGTTTGGACATGGCACTTGGTGCCATGGTCTAGTCTGGAGGTCTGTGGTAATGGGTTGGACTTGGTGATCTTTGAGGTCTCTTCCAACCTTGCTGATGCTGTGATACTGTGATACTTATCAGTAAACAATGACACTCTCCCAGGAACCCAAGTAAGTGGAGGCTGCCTCTATCTGAAGAAGGGGCAAGGGAAGGACCCAAAATAAGCCCCCGCAGTGAGATGCTTTCCACTCCTGCTACTCGACCAGGCTCTTGTTACACATTAGCCTTAAAACACGACTTAGCAGCAAATTTTCAGTGCTGCAGAAGGATGGCTGTGTACCCCAGCATCAATGATTAGCTTCATTTTGCACGAATCAGTTGACTTCCTGCAATTACTTCTGCTCTTCCCCACCAGTGGTGTTCAGCTTTCCAAAGGCTGCGAGCCAGCAGCTTGCTGACCCTGAATGCCTGTGAGCTCCAAGGTGCTCAGTCCATTTTCTGCATCAGTCGCTAGGCTGAGCCATCCACATTCCAGCAGACACAGGGCGCTTTGTAGTTGGCTCTCTGCACCAGATGCTCAACAGGAGGGACAAAGCAAAGAAGGAGTGTGGGAGAGAGGAATGCGTTCACCTTGCCAAGCTGACGGTCACCCGTAAAGGAGTCCGTGTGGTGATGGTCAGGAAAGTGACCCTGTTAGGGAAAACAACCTGGGGTTGCCTATTTATTCTCCTTCCATGCTCTTCTCCTGCAGAGCAGTGCAACTGACCGAGCAAAGTGCTTTGCTGAATGCCAACTCACCCCTGTGTCCAGAAAATTAAATCAAGCACTCCTTGCTTTGCGCTTCAGTGCTAAGAGTGAAGCACCTGCAGCTGGAGCTGGCCTGCTGCTTGCACCCACCTGTGAGGCCGTGCTGAGTGCTGCAGCCTTCCTGCCTCTGCTGGGTGTTGTGGTAGGCCTAAGCAGGCCAAAATAGGCTTATACGTGTCCTGGCTTGCCACTGGAGCCACTGAGTCTGAGGACTGTGGCTTGCCCAGACTTGTTTTGAACCCTGCGGTAAACAAGGTACAGGCGATTGCCTTGTGCAAGGCTGTGCTCTGCCCAAATTTGGGTAAAACAAGCCTATGGCTTCACCTAATGTGGTCAAGTTTGGCTAACTGCCATTCTGATTGGCTAATCTGTGTCCAAAGGCCCATTAGTCTTGGGCTGCGTTGACAAAAAGGCATGAGCAGGTAGCACAACGTACTCTGCCATTGTATCTGTGCTCTCTGCCGTTGTATCCATGCTGCCTTATATCCTGAATTACCTGGAAGCTGCCTGCCAAGAGCTTAGCAGGATCAGGCTCTAAATGCCTCCACACAATCGGCCTGCACAGCCAGCATGACATCATGCTGAGACTGCACATGGCATTGCATCCTGCTTGCACCTGAAAGCCTCCTGCCAAGACAGGAAGTCCTGGAGATACACAGATCATCCAGAGGAGATGAGGACCAGGTCAGAGCTTGTCCGCCTCCTTTCCCCAGCAGCCCAGGAAGAA
>WBNM01019168.1:73634-84441 GCA_013399055.1 Ramphastos sulfuratus | reverse complement strand
TCTATGACACCGAGGCAGTGAAATACTTCTGACTTGGTGCCTTGACACTTGGTGTGGAAGCAGGAGTGACAGCCATCTTTCCTAAACTGGTGTTAAGAAAATAAATTCCTTAAGGACTCCTGTGCCACTGTAGCTTAAATCTGTCATTTCACATGCAAGCAGGAAACATTCATGTACTATCCTAATTAGGGTCTTTACAATACAACCCCTAAGACTATTAATGCTATTTTTAAAAGCTTACTGGAAATTTGCTTTGGGACTGTGTCATGAATAATGAGAAGTGAGGGAAAAAAAAAAAGTCTGCTTGCAGTAAAAACACCTTGTTTGGCATCCTTGGATTTTAGTTAGATTAATTTTAGCAAAACCTAAGGTGTGCATTTCTCAGACTCATTGACCTGATTTGCCAAGTGTTGCTTTGAATGCTTGACCTCTCTGGACAATGTTTAAGGATTATTTAATTTTATAGAGCTGAGGCCAAATGGGAATTGGGGGAAATTGGTGGCCTTTGGTGTGCAGGTATTTAGAATATAAAATAATGATTGTCTCTCTGGCTTTTATCTAATCAGTGAAGTCAGCAGGAAGATTGGTAGGAGTAATGGGGATACTCCCTCTTGCTGTCAGTGGTCAGATGCCCCTTTGACATACTGCTGCTCTTGTGCAGAACCGAAGCAGTACTACTTGAGAGCTGGATTTATGACGGCAGATTTCTGCCAGCTCTGTGTGGCACATGGTATCTATTTCTCCTTCTCACACAGAGGTCATAAATATCACTATAGGTTGGGCTTGGAGGAGAAAAGGACCATGGCCAGGTAACAGGCTTGCTGTTTTGTAGCATGGTGGAGGTTGAGGTGCTGGTGAGGCTGCATCTGGAGTATTGTGTCAAGATCTGGGCCCCTCAGTTCAAAAAGGACAGGGAAGTGCTTGAGAAAGTCCAATGCAGAGCCACAAAGATGATGGAGTGGAACATCTCTCTTACAAGGAGAGCCTGAGGGAACTGAAGCTCTTTAGCTTGGAGAGGAGGAGACTGAGAGGTGACCTCACCAATATTTCTAAACACATAAAGGGTGGGTGCCAAGAGGATGGAGCCAGGCTCTGCTTGGTGATGTCCAATGACAGGACAGGAGGCAATGGATGGATGTCGAAGGCAAAGGAAGTTCCATGGAAACATGAGGAGGAAATTTTTCCCTGTGAGGGTGACAAAACACAGGGGGGTTGTGGAGTCTCCCTCTCTGGAGATATTCAAAACCTGCCTGAATGCATTCCTGTGTGATCTGGTGTAGGTGATCCTGCTCTGGCAGGGGAGTTGGGCTGGATGATCTTTCGAGGTCCCTTCCAGCCCGTGGCGTTCTGTGATTCTGTGTGACCTTTGGAAGTCTTCAGACCTTGATATGGGCGAAACATCCTCCCTCCACTGGCTTTGTTTTTTGAAGTAATTGACAACTGTTAGTCTGGAGAAATCCTGAATGGTATTAACAAATTCATGAAAGTTTAGTAAATGTTTGTAATGATGTTTTAAATTGAGGCAGCATTGCTAATATAATTTCCAGTATTCTATTGGGGAGCAGACAGAGACTTTGTGAAGAAGCCACTGCAGAAAATAGGTTCCTCCACTGTCCTCAGTATGAAACTTGAACTGTCTACCATAAATAATTAATTTTTCTGTTTTGCTGGGATGTTTGAGGCTAGTAGTGCTAAGTTTATACTGCATTGCCACTAATATCAGTAAGGAAGAGAATGTCCACAGTGTCCTAGATGCCTTTCAACTCTACTGCCATTTTCTTTTGCTGCTTTCCGCAGGTTATGGTGGGCATAGAATCATAGAATGGTTTAGGTTGGAAGGGACCTCAAAGATCATCCAGTTCCAACCCCCTGTCACAGGCAGGGACACCTTCCACTAGAACAGGTCACTCAAGGCCTCATCCAGCCTGGCCTTGAACACCTCCAGGGAGGGAGCATCCACAACCTCCCTGGGCAACCCGTGCCAGTGCCTTACCACCCTCACTGTAAAGAACTTCTTCCTAACATCCAGTTTGAATCTCCCCTCTGCCAGTTTAAATCCATTACTCCTCATCCTGTCATTACAAGACCTTGTCAATAGTCCCTCCCTAGCCCTCCTGTAGGCCCCCTTCAGATACTGGGAGGCTACAACAAGGTCTCCTTGAAGCCTTCTCCAGGCTGAAGAACCCCAACTCTCGAAGCCTCCTGTGGCTTCCATGCTTGAAGATCTGCACTGCTAGAAGGGAAGGAGTGAGGCTAACCTGAGTAATGCAGAGCTAAGAGTTGTGGTGGGTGAGGTGTTACCACTGCAAATGATGCTGCATAGTTGGTTGTAGAGTCATGGGATGAAATAGAGAAATATACTCACTTAACGCCCATAACCAGCTGGTAGGTGCTTCAGTGTTCTCCAGGCACGAGTGGTGTTGGCTCTTCTCCATTCCCTTTCACTTGGGTAATTAGGCAACTCACAGTGGTTTGCTCTTTCTTGACAAACCTTTCATGACATTGAGATTTGGGCTTTGCTTTTTTGTTAGACGTCAGTATTTTTTTTTTTTTTTAAATCAAAGCACCTTCTGTGAAGAGTTTTCACCTGCCCTCCATCAAACTAAAACCACACCCACTTCAAAGTGTTAGATACCAGTTGGTATAGCCCTGCTGTTAGCCAGCATTCTGGAGAACAGAGCTTGTGGACAAGATCTCCATCCTCACAGCCTGTAGAAATGCAGGCAGGGAGACCCACTCACAAAACGTGTGTGTGCTGATGCTGCATACCTTGGTGTAGGAGCAGCAGCAGTCATGGAACCAGGAGGAGATGCTGCTGGATGTTGATCTGATGATGCAGAAGGGTAGATGAAAGCAAAACCTTTAAATAGAATGCCATTGATAGACCTCAAGTGGTTTCCATAGCAGGACTGCCTCCTGCAGAATAGCCTTTAAAAGTTTGTGAGTGTAACAATGCATGAAAAGCACTGTGGCCACAACAGAGTGCTGGTAACTGACCAGCAGCCATCTGAAAATGCTCTTTAGAGCTTGGGGAGAGTTATTTAGTTTTCTATATATTTTCTGTACATGTAGGGTTAATGTCCTTAATTTACAGTCATCCTTACCCTGAATTCTTATTTTCTCTAGGTCTGCCAGTGTGCATTGTATGGTTCCTTTTAGCTAAACAACAGAAATTCTCTTTTTTATTGCTTCCCTCCCCACTATCATCTATCTACCTATCTGTCTACCTACCTACCTGTCTATCTATTTAGTTGGTTGTTTGGTTTGAGGCTTTTTGGTTCAACCCACATTGCCCACATGCCACTTAGTCATCTTGTCAATGCTTTGCAAATCTTTGGAATGCTAAGTGACCTGCTTTGTAAAGGCACTGTCCAAAAGTGAGTTGCTGCCTTTCCACTTGGACAGTAGGCAGTGCCTGGTAGAGAGGGTTAGTTGCTTGAAGGGATTGACAGCTTTCCCCTGAGCCATGCCACAGGGGCTGGGGTGCCCAATAGCATCTTGTGAGGTGCCCCCACCAAGCCCCTCAGTGCCTGTGGGACACTGGGGAGCTGTCTCTTGAAACTGCTGCCCAGCTGACAGAGGCCCTTGTCAACCTACCTGTGAAGAGCATCCCAAGATCTCTCCAAGAGATCAGAATGAGGACAGACTCCTTCCCTCTCCCCTTCCCTCTCCCCTTCCCTCTCCCCTTCCCTCTCCCCTTCCCTCTCNGGGCAACCTGTTCCAGTGCCTCACCACCCTTACTGTAAAAGAACTTCCTCCTGACATTTAGTCTAACTCTCCCCTCTGCCAGTTTAAACCCATTGCCCCTTGTCCTGTCATTGCAAGACCTTGTAAATAGTCCCTCCCCAGCCTTCCTGTAGGCCCCCTTCAGATACTGGAAGGCTACTATAAGGTCTCCTCGAAGCCTTCTCTTCTCCAGGCTGCAGAGCCCCAACTCTCTCATGAGGAGACCTTTTGTGCTTTAGTGAAGCTTAACTCCAAAGATGTTTATCTGGCTTAAGGAATCCATCACAAAGATGGCCACGGCAGTTCAGTTACTCTGATATCTGCACCCCAGTTGCTTGAGCCCTTATGAATGCTAGGTTTTCTACCTATCTGTCTATCCTGGTGACTGTGTGGCCTCCTGCCCTGTCTTGGGAAAAAACCAAACAACTTTCTTGACTGATTCTACTTCTCTAAGGGATTCTTCCTTTCAGGATGTCACCTGTAAGTAAGCATCCCCTGCTTCTCCAAGATACATAAAAGACTGGGTTTTTTTTTTTCAACTTTTTGCTGACTCAAGGCTGTTAGTTTCATCAATAATTTAAACTGAACTTTGTAGCACATCACCTAGGGGGAAAAATAATAAAAATTATATGCACAAAGTATAGGGACAGGAAAAAAAAAGTTCAGTGTATGTAATAGTACTAACATTTTACCAGAAAAAAAAAAAATAGAAATGATTCAGGTGAAGGGAGCAAGGAAAAGGAAAGCCACTAAAGAGAGATAAATATCCAGAGCTGCTGGCATATCCAAGAAAGGGGCAAAAGCTCCACAGCAGCAGATAGCCTGAAGATGGAGGGAGAGAGGGAGAAAGGCAACTGTGGATTAATATCTGTGTATGACTGTAAACAAGGAGAGGCAGGTGTTGTTAGGAGACCTCATTCTGTACTACAGAAAAGCTTACTTCTTGCAATATAGGAAAATAAATTAAATTCTCTTAAAATAAAATCAGTCCTTAAATATACCAGAAAAATTGCTCATTGAGATTTCCTATGGAAAATACTGATTTGGTAGGAATAGAATATGTCTTCTCTTCCTCATATCTTTTTAAAATAATGCTTTATACCATTCTAACAACACCAATTGTAATCAAGACTTAGACAGGCTGGGGGGTTGGACAGGGAGAAATTGAATGAAATTCAACAAGGGCAAGTGCAGAGTCTTGCACCTGGGAAAGAACAACCCCAGGGATCAGTATAGGCTGGGGACTGACCTGCTGGAGAGCAGTGAAGGAGAAAAGGACCCGAGAGTCCTAGTGGATGGAAGGTTGACCATGAGCCAGCAATGTGCCCTTGTAACCAAGAAGGCCAAGGCCATGCTGGGCTGGATTAGAAGGGCTGTGGTTAGTAGGTCTAGAGTGATTCTTGTTCCCCTCTGCTCTGCCCTGGTGAGGCTGCATCTGGAGTACTGTGTCAAGTTCTGGGCCCTCTAGTTCAAGAAAGATGTAGAACTGCTGGAGAGAGTCCAGTACAGAGCCATAGGGATGATGAAGGGAATGCAACATTTCTCTTATGAGGAGAGCCTGAGGGAGCTGGGACTCTTTAGCTTGGAGAGGAGGAGACTGAGAAGTGACCTCATTAAGGTTCATAAATATGTAAAGGGTGAGTGCCAAGAGGATGGAGCCAGGCTCTGCTTGGTGATGCCCAGTGACAGGACAAGGGGCAATGGGCGGAAGTTGAGGCAAAGGAAGTTCCATGGAAACATGAGGAGGGAATTTTTTTTCCCTGTGAGAGTGACAGAACACTGGAACAGGCTGCCCAGGGGGGTTGTGGAGTCTCCCTCTCTGGAAATATTCAAAACCTACCTGGATGCATTCCTGGTCTAGGCGATCCTGCTCTGGCAGGGGGGTTGGACTGGATGATCTTTTGAAGTCCCTTCCAGCCCCTAACATTGTGTGATTCTGTGAAACCATTAAAAATAAGACTGAATGGTTGCTTTCTTGACTTTAATAACAATGAATAATCTACTAGGCCTGGGAAATCTCTGCTCAATAGACGGTCTAGCAGGACAATTTTACAGCTCTGTGTTTAACTACCAGCTATGATCACCATTATAATTTGTAATATTTGTAGCATCTGATGGCTCTGTCTCTCCTTTTGCAAGGCTTCATCAAGCAGAGCTGATGTGTGTGTTACCACTGACACTGAGGATGGCTCATAGGTTTCTTGTATCCTTTATCCATGAGAACAGGAAGGATGTGGAAGTGTTGGAGCGGGTCCAGAGGAGGGCCACAAAGATGATGAGAGGGCTGGAGCAGCTCTGCTGTGAGGACAGGCTGAGAGAGTTGGGGCCCTGCAGCCTGGAGAAGAGAAGGCTTTGAGGAGACCTTATAGTAGCCTTCCAGTATCTGAAGGGGGCCTACAGGAAGGCTGGGGAGGGACTATTTATAAGATCTTGCAATGACAGGACGAGGGGCAATGGGTTTAAACTGGCAGAGGGAAGATTTAAACTGGATGTTAGGAGGAAGTTCTTTGCAGTGAGGGTGGTGAGACACTGGCACAGGTTGCCCAGGGAGGTTGTGGCTGCTCCCTCCCTGGAGGTGTTCAAGGCCAGGTTGGACGAGGCCTTGAGTGACCTGTGCTAGTGGGAGGTGTCCCTGCCTATGGCAGGGGGTTGGAACTAGATGATCCTTGAGGTCTCCTTCCAACCTTACCATTCTATGATTCTCTTGCTGAACTCTTCTAGTAATACATGCTAACACGTGGAAATAAACTAAGGAGAAAACATGAGAGTTTGGTTAACCTTCAGCTGAGCTCTGAAAAGTAAATGTTTAAAATGTATCTGGGTCTGATCACTGTTTTTACAGTATGGTATTGTTCACTGTATTTGATGTTGCTTAACCTCTTGACTCTGTGCAATGCTGGGCAGACCTTAGATACAAACCTTGCAAGCAATCTACAGAATCACAGAAACATTCAGGATCACCAAGCCCAACTGATATCCCTACTCTATAAGGCTTACCCCTAAACACCACATCCAAAAGACCTTTAAACACATCCAGGGTTGGTGACTCAATCACCTCCCTGGGCAGCTCATTCCAGTGCCTGACCACTCTTGTTGTGAAAAAATGTTTCCTAATATCCAGTCTAAACCTACCCAGTTGCAGCTCGAGGCTATTTCCTCTTGTTCTGTCACTAACTACCTGTGAGAAGAGACCAGCAACAACCTTTCCCAACATCCTTTCAGGTAGCTATGGACAGTAACAAGGTCTCCCTTCAGCCTCCTCTTCTTCAAACTAACCAGCCTCAGCTCCTTCAGTTGCTCCTCACAAGGTTTATTCTCCAGGCCCTTCACAGCTTTGTTGCCCTCCTCTGCACTTGCTCCAGCACCTCCACATCTCTCTTGTATTGCTGTGCCCAAAACTGAACACAATACTTGAGGTGTGGCCTCACCAGAGCTGTCATCAGGCTGGAGGATAAAAGCTTCCAGATATGCAAGTGGAAAGTAAGCTGTAACATAGGAAATGAAAGGCTCTTGGTATTAAAAGGTATGAGGAATCACGCAACACTCTCCACAGAAAACCACAAAGGCAATGGCTTTGTGTTCTGTCTTAAAATGAGAGGCTTCTCCAGGCAGCTGTGTGTGGCACTGGGAAAGGAGATTGCGAAAGAAAGGTGTTGTCTGAGGGATGTGTGAATGGTTGAGGAGAGATTGAGGGAGCTGGGGCTCTTTAGCTTAGAGGAGCTTGAGGGGTGACCTCACCAATGTTTATAAATACATAAAGGGTGAGTGCCAGGAGGCTGGAGCCAGGCTCTGCTCTGTGATGCCAAATGACAGGACAAGGGGCAGTGGGTGGAAGTTGAGGCACAGGATGTTCCACAGAAACATGAGAGTTTTTTTCCCTCTGAGCGTAATGGAACACTGGAACAGACTGTCCAGGGAGGGTTGTGGAGTGTCCCTCTCTGGAGATATTCTAGACCTGCCTGGATGTGTTCCTGTGTGATCTGGTATGGGTGATCCTGCTCTGGCAGGGAGGTTGCACTGGATGATCTTTTGAGGCCCCTTCCAGCCCCTAACCTTCTGTGATTCTGTGATAATTACACATTAGAAATACCTGGGCAGTGGAGCTGCTGAGAATCAGTATCTAATGTGGACAGCTTTGTAACTAACAGGTGAGGTTGTAGCTAGCCAACTTAAGCTGCAGCTCAAGAATGATGTGCTGATGTTGAGGTGTATGGAGTTACACAATGCCTCTTGTGGGAGGCTGTGACATTAAAGTGGGGGCTTGTGCAAGGAGAAGGGCCAAATCAGTAGCCAAATGTAAAGAAAGTTCTGCTCTGGCACTTGGGGAGGTTGGACGAATCATCTGATTAGTTCTTCCAGGTGTGCAGTCTGTCCAGGAGATTTGAGTGTCATTTAAGAGAGCATTGGGAAAATGCCCACTGCAGCTACCCCTTCCTGGGTAGTGGGTGGGAAGAGGGTGTCCTGTAGTGTCTCCCAACTCAGCCTACACAGCCTGCATTGGTGCTGCTGTGTGCAGGATGTTGTTCTTGCGTGAAGCTCCAGCACTGCTCAACAGAGAGAGTTGCATAGTGGGGAAATCCTGGCTCTGGGCTGATTTTAGGTGGATGTACTCTTTAAAGAACAGTTAGGTGTTCCTTGGGGCAGTGGTGTACAAACAGTATTGGCTGCAAACAGAACTCCTGCTGCAAGGTGGGGATCCTTTCATCCCATTTCCAGGCACAGTCTCTCACTCTCAAGGTAAAGTGAGTTTATGTGTTATGGCAGGAGCATGCAGGTGGCTGCTGGGAGGCAATGGGGCCTGCATGGGTGAGCAGTTATAATGAGCCCAGACTGCAGGGGCAACACTGGTTAAAGACAACTGTGTTTTTATATTTATTGCTCTTCAGGTTTGCTTTAAACTTAATTTGGCTTCAGACATTGCCTTTTTCCGTGTGCAGGGTGATGCCTCCTTGAAGGGGATGCTTGTCCAGACATCCTGCCTTAATATCACAGAATCAATCAGGTTGGAAAAGACCTTTGAGATCATCAAGTCCAACCTATTACCCAACACCATCTAATCAACTGAATCATGTCACCAAGTGCCACATCCAGTCTCTTTTTAAACACTTCCAGGGATGAGGACTCCACCACCTCCCTGGACAGCCCATTCCAATTGCCAATCACTCCTTCTGCAAAGGTTTGTCTAGAGAAGACATTAAAAAGGATGTAGTTTGGCAGTTGCACCCTGCCCCAGGCCCTTCTTTCTCCTTCTCCTGCCCCTCTACTCTGCCCTAGTGAGGCCGCACCTGGAGTACTGTGTCCAGCCTGGGCCCCCCAGTTCAAGAAAGACATAGAGAGAGTCCAGTGCAGAGCCATAGAGATGATGAAGGGAAGGCAACATCTCTCCTACGAGGAGAGACTGAGGGAGCTTGGAGAGGAGGAGGCTGAGGGATGACCTCATGAAAGTTTATAAAGGTGTAAAGGGTGAGTGCCAAGAGGATGGAGCCAGGCTCTGCTCAGTGATGCCCAATGACAGGACAAGGGGCAATGGGTGGAAGTTGAGGCAAAGGAAGTTCCATGGAAGCATGAGGAGGATTTTTTTCCCCTGAGGGTGACAAAACACTGGAAGAGGCTGCCCAGGGGGTTGTGGAGTCTCCCTCTCTGGAGATATTCAAAACTTGCCTGGATGCATTCCTGTATGATCTGGTGTAGGTGATCCTGCTCTGGCAGGGGGGGGTGGACTGGATGATCTTTTGAGGTCCCTTCCAGCCCCTGACATTCTGTGATTCTCTTCAGCAATCACTGCAGGTCTATGCTGTTGTCTAGGATAGCACAGCTTATCCTGTGTCATCATCATCCCCCACACCATACCTGATGTTCACCCTTCTTGTCCTACTCTCACTTCAACTCTGCCTGAAATTCCACAGCACTGTTGCCACTGCATTTCTGTTCTGTTCTTCTTAGAACTCGTTTCCCTGAAATGCTAAAGGAGATTTGATTGAAAATCTGTAAGAAAAAAAATTGTTAGCAAAGTAGATCTCAACCTTCACTACTTTCCCCTCCCCGCCATGGTTGACTTTGCAAACTAATAATCTGTATTCTCTTGGGCTTGGGCCTGGTTGCAAGAGCCTGCATTGAGATATTCAATTATTCAGTGTCCTTTTAAAAGAAAAGGTAATGTGTACAAGAGAGATGTATGATCTGCTCTGGTGAGCATCCTTGCAGCTGGGACTTTTTGGTGCCACCATTGCAATTCTACCCTGAAAGTGATTCTTCTGTTTTCTCAAGGGAAGATGAATTGTTTTTGCAGGGAAGTGTTCCAACCCAACCAAGAGCCTCATCACCCTTCTCTCCTTGCAGGAGTCACTGCAATACATTTCAAAAACTTTGTTTGCTTATTGTGTTTAATGTTCTTGTTTCCCAGACTTTAAGATCTGTCTGTTTCTGGCCTCCTGCACATATTTACAGGGGTAGATTCCAATATATCATCTTATTTTGGTCTGTTCCTCTCCTCACAATCTCTGGCACAAAGGAGAACCTGAATTGAAGTACATTAAATTCCTGGTAGACTGATTTGTAATATCTGAAACCATAGTAAATAATTGCTAAATGTCTCACAGGGAAGTAGTCTAAATTATTTTAATCTTAAGTAAATTTTTTTCGGCTGTGGAAGTGAATAGGGTGCTGAGAGGCCTCCTCAGAAGTGGTCATGCTAACCATAGCAAACAAACAATTCAGCTTGGGCATATTTCCTCAGAGCTGGCCAATGAGAAGTATTGTCTCTACTTTATGGATACAGTTCTCCCAGTAAATGCAGAGTAGAAAAGGGTGCAACTCCCTTGTGAAAAACAAACCAAAGCAACAAATTCAACCAGGTGTACTAGCGTGGGTTTCTTCTGGGAATCAGAAAACTGAGCACATAGCCTGACTAATGCATTTTATTGAGGTTTTGGTTGGGTTTTGTGGGGGGTTTTGTTTATGTTGTTTGTGGGTTTTTTTATTGTTTGTCTTTCCTTTCTTCCCTCTCCTCCCTCCCTCTCCTCCCTCCCTCCCTTCCTCCCTCCCTCTCCTTCCTCCCTCCTTCTCCCTCCTTCCTTCCCTC
>WBNM01019168.1:57316-73564 GCA_013399055.1 Ramphastos sulfuratus | reverse complement strand
CACTCCCATCTTTTGTCTGCCTTTTCTTTCATCTGTCTTCTCTTTCTTTCCATCTGTCTTTTGATATTCTTCAGTATAAGGCCAGGCCCTACCTGGCCTGTGCTGAAACCTGGATGCTGTGAGCACTCTTCTGGGACATTGTATCAGGCATTTAGAGTTGAACTTGTGTTTGTTCGTGGTGATTAACTTGTGTGAAGAGGTTTATCCTGATGCCAGCTTTGCCAAAGGCTCAGAAATTGGCTATCACCCTGTGTTTCCTATGCCTTAGCAGACAGAGCCCAAGCCTGGTTCTATTGCTTATTTCTACTTTTGTTAGACTGAAGTGGACCAAGAGTTTTCACCATCTGCAAAACATGGATCCACAAACATCTGTCCTGGAGAGAGAGTAGAGTTCCAGCAGGATCACTGAAAATACTGTTCCATTATTACTGTGGTGGTGCTTTCTCAGTGAGGGGTGTACAGATGTGCCCCTGGGTCTCCTGTGGAAACCTACTGTGCATTAGCTGCTGCATCCAAAGTGCAGTTCCCTTCTCTTTAGTGTTGTACTGAGAGGATCAGTTAGTATCTCTAGCCTGCCTTCTATTATCACTCCCATAAACTATCTTTGGTCTATGTCAGAGTTTTTGTTGTCATTGTGGGGTTTTTTTTTTTGGTGTGGGTGGTGTTTGTGTTTGTTGGAGGTGTTTTTGTTGTTAGTTTCTTTGCTTTTGGTGGTTTTTTTTTCTTCTCCTCTCCATGAATTATCTCACAGTTCCATAGCCCTGGGATAAGCAAGAGGCAAAAGCATTTGGTGCAGATACTTCACACTCTTTTGAGGTCAAGAACAAAATTTTCACTTGCTCAGTAGTTCATCCCATCTGTAAAGTGGTAGTGGTGACACTGATTGATCTCTCAGCATCTTATTGAAAAGGTGTCCAGCTTGGGCCATCTATTTGCTATTTTCTTTGCAAAGTGTTCTTAGCACTTGGTTCCTCAAAAGGGAAGAAGCCCAGCTATCTTCTAGTTAGCTACAAACAAAGTTCACCAGTTCCAGTATGTGTGAACCCCTTCCTCTCACACTAGTGGCAACAGAAGCTATGCTGGTCTGCCCCCCCACCAGTAAGCAAGCAGGCAGGTGGGCACTGGTACATGTGAGGAGCACTTTCATAGTTACCCAGTTGCTGGTTTACATGGTGGAATGCTGTTGAGGAGGAAATAAACATGAGCCAGCAGTGTGCCCAGGTGACCAAGAAGGCAAATGGCATCCTGGCCTGCATCAGGAATAGTGTGGCCAGCAGGAGGTTGCTTTCTTCTCTCAGGCAACCAGCACCAGAACAAGAGGACACAGTCTCAAGCTGTGCCAGGGGAGGTTTAGGCTCGAGGCGAGGAGAAAGTTCTTCACTGAGAGAGTCATTCCCCACTGGAATGGGCTGCCCAGGGAGGGGGTGGAGGCACCGTCCCTGGAGGTGTTCAAGGTGGGTTTGGATGTGGCACTTGGTGCCCTGGTCTAGTCTTGAGGTCCGTGGTCATGGGTTGGACTTGATGATCTTTGAGGTCTCTTCCTACCTTGCTGATACTGTGATAACAATCTTTCTTAGGGGATCCAAGTAAGATGTAAGGAGCAGCAGAAGGTGGTTTCCTGGAATGGAATTTGAATTTTACACACTCTTGTTTTACCAGAAGCGCCACAGGATTACTAAAGCATCACAACCTCGTTTAGTTGCTATCTGCTAACGCTGAGGAGGCTCTTGTGTAACACTACTCTGCTGTGTCTTGTCACTGAAACACTCTTGCTTTCAGGAAGCCACATAGACATTCCCTTGACAGGCATACTGGTCAACCTTTTCATCTTCTGTACCTAAATTTTGGTTGCTTGTGGAAATGTGTGTGACTGCTGCGAAAATGTTCACTGTTTTCATTAAACATTTCAATTCAGTTAGGTTTTTTCCCCAGCAGGAGCAACCATTGATTCAATTTTAATCAAAAGAGGCATTTGGCCAATAGGAGAGAGCAAGATGCTGAGCTTTTTAGAGGGATGAAGTCTCACAGCACTCATGCTGTTTGCATGCACCTGTAGACTGGGAACACATTCTGAATGCTGGCCAAAGTGAGTGTGGTTTGGGATTGCCTAGCCTAAAAACCAAGCAAAAATGTGGCTGTGGACTAGCACTCTGAGGAAGCCTGTCCTGCAATGGCTGCTTGCCCCTGGAGGTCTTTGCATGCAGTGGCTTTCATGCAGGGGTGTGGGATAGGCATGGTCTGCATTTCAGTGACAGTAAGGTGTGGTTACTGCATGTGGTGACTTTGTAGGGTTCAATGTCTACGGTTACATTTTAGGACAGCTTTCACAGTTATGTGATTGAGAGTAGGTGACTTTTCTGCCATCTTTGTGTGTGGTTTTGTGTCTTTTTTTGGTGTGGTTGATGTTTTGCTTGTTTCATATAGAATGGTAAGGTTGGAAGGGACCTCAAGGATCATCTAGTTCCAACCCCCTGCCATAGGCAGGGACACCTCCCACTAGCACAGGTCACTCAAGGCCTCGTCCAACCTGGCCTTGAACACCTCCAGGGAGGGAGCAGCCACAACCTCCCTGGGCAACCTGTGCCAGGGTCTCATCACCCTCACTGGAAAGAACTTCCTCCTAACAGCCAGTCTAAATCCCCCCTCTGCCAGTTTAAACCCATTTGTTTGTTGAATTACATCTATAATGAACTCAAAGCCAAAAGTATTTTCCTCATCCCTCCCTCCGTTAAAATGCTTCACCTGTTTAGATACTTTAAAATTCTGCATAGTGTCTACTTGCACCTTTTGCTGTCTTGGCAGCTTCATCCTACAGACTCTGCCTAGGAATGGTGTAGGGCTCATTTGTCAAAGTGTTTAGATCTCAGCTCCTGCAAAAAAAAAAAACAACTCAGCAGTTCAAAGCAACTAAATTCTCTAGATCAAGTGTGAAAACTGCAGTCCCTGCTGGAACACACCAAGCATTTCAGACCCTTTGTCACTTCTGCTCCTTTGCTTCATCCCTAACTGTAGAATAACTTTCTTTAGACAAAACCAAAGCATAATTTATTTTGCATTTGCCTTTTTTTCTTTTCTTTTTTTTTTTTATTCTACAACACAAGCAACATAAATAGTTTATAATTTGTTTTAAAATATTTCCATCTCAGAATTCAGTCAGAATAAAATGTACACAAAATACAATTTGCAAGCCAGCTGACAGTGACTGCCTGACCACTGGACACCCAAGGACCAAACAAAGCTAGCAGCACAACAGGACGTGGCAGGTAGGGGGGGAGGCGTTTTTCTAAAGAAGAGCAGAAAGGCAGAGGGAGGAAACATGGATGAGACCAGGGAATTGCAGCTAGGTATGAGTTTAGTAGAAGGTAAACCCAGTGTAAGCACTTGCTTGACAAGAAGATTTACAGTCTCTCTTAAAAAGTATTGGTGGCTCCTCCTGAATATACAGCTAGAGAGATGAAGTCCTGGAAATCATGTTCTGTGGTGAAATGCTTCCTGTGGCAGCCATCCTTACCAGAATAAAAAACTCACTTTTTTAAACTTTTCAAACAGGAGAGGCTTAGATCTTTGGCAAAACAAACTGTCCACTCCCTTTGGCTTGCTTTCAATTTTCAGTTCTGGCTGAAGGGTTCCAGGATCACAGGATGTTAGGGGTTGGAAGGGACCTCCAGAGATTGAGCCCAACCCCCCCTGCCAGAGCAGGACCATACAATCTAGTGCAGGTTGTACAGGAACACATCCAGGTGGGTCTTGAAGGTCTCCAGAGAAGGAGACTTCACAAACTCTCTGGAGATCTTGTTCCAGTGCTCTGTGACCCTTAAAGAAGTTCTTCCTTGTGTTGAGGTAGAACTTCCTGTGTGGAGTTTACATCCATTGCCCCTTGTCTTATCACAGGGTTCAGCTGAGAAGAGCCTGTTCCCTCCCTCTTGACACCCAGCCCTCAAATATTTATAAGCATTTATTAGATCTCCTCTAAGTCTTCTCTTCACCAAAAAGCTCCAGGTCCCTCAGCCTCTCCTCATAGGGCAGTGCTCCAGCCCCTTAATCATCTTTGTAGTCTGTGGAAGGATGTTTGCAGTCTCACAAATAATAACAAAAAGTAATGTGGGGGGAATGTGTGTGAGAGGAACTGAAGGAAGGTGCTCACTGCTGTCATTGCACACTTCAATCTCTTGCTCTCGTCTGCTCCAGCAGTGTGCAGTACAGGGCTCTGTCACCACCAGCCTCTGCCCTTCCTGGCTGTTCTCCCTCTGGTATTGAATACTGTTTTCCTCTGCAGAGTGAGTGGCTAAGGAGCCACGGCCTCTTTGTGGAGTTGATATGTGTCCCTTGCTTAAACCTGTGCACTCTGTCTCTCTGCTAGCTAAGTCCTTTCAACTTGCTTCTTGTGGAAGCATGGCACTTCACCACAGCCCAGGTGAACCAAATAGGAATAGGAATAGCATCTCGGTGCTCCATGGTATTGAAGTATTTATGGAAGGACCAAACTTAACTATCTTTTTGAAAAGTGGGTAAAAGAATCATAGAATGGTAAGGTTGGAAGGGACCTCAAGGGTCATTTAGTTCCAACCCCTGCCATAGGCAAAGGATTGAAATAGATCCTGTTGCCATGTTTCTTAACAAAAAATGCCTTCCATAACCTTAGTTCCCTGATCCAATGAGGCAGTGGAGACTCTGAAAACATCAACTTGCAAATCTGCAAGAAGTAATTTGAGAGATCTGGTCTCACAAGCAAGCTCATTATTGCATTAATCCAGGATGTGACGGGCACTTATGGCCTCTGCTTTTTTTTTTTTTTTTTTTTTTAATAGCCAGCACTGCACATTTGGCCAAAGCTGTTAGTCTAGTATGACTTCATACACTTTGCATCACATACAAAGTATATGTTCTGAGGGGAACTCATGGAAACAACAGAAAGAGGAACTACAAATTCTTCATTGCAGCTGTGCAACTTCTGTAATCCCAGGCAGGCTGCTGGTGAGGGTTGCTAAGAGACTCATAGGCTGTATCCCTACAGAAGCTCTTCTCAAAATAGAGAGATTCAGTGAAGAGGGATCATAGCTGCCAGATGCTGTTATCTACATTGCATAAAACCCAGCATTTGTGCTTGTGTGCTGTGGTAACTTGGTCCTTTTATAATAGGAGAAGATAAATTTGGGTTTGATTTTTTAAATTATGGTAGTGCATTATTTCTCCAAACAACTGCAGAATGATCTGAAATTGAAAAGATCCCTGCTTCATGTCATATACCATGATTAGCACTGCATATTCAGAGATCTTCCCAGGAATAACCAAAGCCATGAGTAAATACTTCGCTTAAGCATAATCTTAGCACACCCATACAAAAGTGAGGGTGAGGAAAGGAAGCACTTCACTTTTTTGTCAATTAAAACCAAGTTTTCACTGAGTAACAGCATCACCAGAATGGATTGCTGAAGGTGAAAATAGCAAACCTACACACTCAGTGTCTGAATTAACTTCTGCACAGATGAGTAAGGTAGAACTAAACTACTTTGGCTTGCTCTGGGCTGCCTTCTACACAAACCTGTATCTGAGGCAAAGCAAATGTTCTAGCTTTGGGGCACTGGGATGCACAGGAACATGTGCTGGTTCTTGTGGAATCTTCTAGCAGGAGGAGTATAGAGGATGGCAGTCTCTTAATTCTGTACTGTGAATTTATGCTGATATGAGTGCAAGCATGCAATGGCCTGAGAACTTATCAACTGGGGTCAAGCACTGCTCCTGCTCTACAAGAAGAGTAGCGCTTTCTTGATGAGCATCCTGGTTTGTTTTTTCCTCAGCTATAAGTATGTGCATGGTGATGAGCTATTCTGTGGGTGTAAAGGTAGATGACACTGGCCAACAGCAGCTTTCTCTATTAGTGCTCCCTACAGAATTTAAAAAGATTATGTTGTTGCCTCTGATTGCTCTGGTGGCCCTGAGGAGGGTGGTGTGAACTAGGCAGAGGCAGCAGAGATGCAGCACTGGTACCTGAGAAGGATGGTTAACGACCATTCTTTTTTTCCTTTGAAGTCATTCAGCTAAATAAAAATTAGTGGCCATTTAAAAAAAAAAAAAAAAGTAACTGGCCAGTTTAACAACAATCAAACCCAATTCCTAGAGACATTTATATGACAAAAAAACCCCTAAGTGTAAGAGAAGAATGTGGTCATTAACCAGAGCAAACTGAAAAAGTAAGCTCAGGTTGTAATACACAAGACTGGTTTTTCAAAGCTCCAGTGTTCTGATTCAACATCAGATATTGCACTTAGCTCATGCTTTGCATTATGGGGCTAAGGATTGGATTGGGATATGTGAGAAGGACTTACACTTGGAAACAGAGGCTACACTTTGTGCTACTAACTGAGGAAATTCCCCACCCACAAGGGGAAAGCAGCAAAGCTGCTGTAGCATGGTACAGCTGGACAGGGATGGATCGTTGGGAGTTGGAGAGTCCCCTTCTGAAGCTTAGGATAAGCTGGTGCCAGCACCCCTTTGTTCTGGCAGACTGCCCCTTCTGGGTACAAGCTTGCTTTGTTGAGGCCTGAAGGTAGCACACTGGCAACCCAAGCCCCAAAGATGCATGGAACAGACTGTGCAGGTCTATGAAATGGTTACTTCATGTGTTTAGTGTTGCAGTCCTTTGGGCCTTGCTGATGTCTATGGCTAGCAAAAAAAGGATTTGATGAACTAACTCCATTTAAAAATTTATTGATTTCGAAGATGCACCAGAAAAGCTCCTGCATCTCAGATTAAAGGTTCCTGAAATGGCTGTGGGCTGCTGTCCTCACCTGCTTACCATACAAGGAAAAGGAAAGTGCAGCACATGCTAAACTTTGCCTAGGTAAAGCCTCCTGCTTCAAAGATTTTAAATTAAGTTTCTGGAATTACTGGAATTTACTCATCATTTTTTATGGAGGAGTGTTAATGAGCAGAGACACTGAGGATGACAGTGGGCACTTGGTGCATAATTTGGAGGGCAATGTCTATAGCAGGGCAGCAGCAGTACAGCAAATTTATTCCTAATTTCCACTATGCCATTTGTACTGTAAGCAGTTGGAATTAACCATTTTGGGTAAAGGAAGCTAATCAAATAATGCTGAGCTGCACTGCCTTCATGTGCTTGAAGGCAGAGTGAGGATGGTACTGTCACTCCTTGCTGTTTCATAGAAGGATTTTGTGTTGCAACCACAACACATAACCACAGCATTTCCTAGACACCAGGCCCTCTTCTGGAGTCCTGAGTGATGCCATTGGTACTGCTATCAATTTTACTTCTCCGACATAATTTGGGAATTTGATTTAGATTAGTACAGAAATGATCTGCATCCATTCAATGCATGTATAATGGAAAACAACAGGTAGGTGCTTCTCATACATTTTACTATTCTGATTTCTATTGTTGCCTAATAAATACACTGCTTAAAACCCAGTTCTGCACAGGTGCCCAATAAAAACTTAAAAAAATTATAGCCACTCTATACCTATAAGAAAGAAAGACATGGAAACAGAAACTGAACCATGCTGCTACTCTCTCATATACCAAGGGCTAATCTCCTCTGTCAGCAAAGTACAAAACTGTTGGGAGAAAATTGACAATTGGTAAAACTGTTAATGTATAAAGTCACTATAGACAGTAAGAAAAGGTTGTTTTAATGGAATTTTTAATGCCCTTAAAACAATTTAGCAAAGGTTAGTTTTGAAAGAAAGGGAAACTGTGTGACTGCCACTATAGAAAGTTAGGGGCCAAATACTCCCTGCACAAGTCTAGCAGGTGGGAAGTGGACAATGGAGGGGTGGCAGATACAACCATCCTGACAGAAATACAACAGCCTGGTAGACATTTGACAAAGAGCTAAGGCTTGCTAGAGGCTGACAAAGATCAGCTTGGTGTCTCTCAGATGTTAATCAGATCCTCCATGCTCAGGTTCTTACCCTGCATTTGTATGGTTGTGTGTGTGGGCTCAGCCCTTCAACTAATTAGAACTGACCACAATGTACTCTCAACTCAGGTATAAATAGAGTCATTTTGAGTTGCTTACCCTCAATGCAAGCAGCCTTAGTCGGATCCTCTCCCCTTAGAATGAGACATCATCTAAGGATACTTCCGCAGATTGAGTGAGTCCTCATCTCCTCCTTTGGTGAGTGTATGTTTTGGGTACCCGTGAGTGGGAGGTTTCTCCTTTACGAATAAGTGCATAAACATTTATCTTTCTAGAAAGAATATTCCTTAAGGTTAAAGTGGTAGATTCCTGATTGATATCTGAGTTTGTAGTTTAATTGTGATGGAAGGAGTGCTGAGTAATTTTTGTTACAATAAATCCTCACTTCGGGTAGGTGTTGGTGTCTGGTTTGTGGGTGCAAAAGGAAGGAAGGAGGAAAAAAGGCAGGAAGATGGTGGTAAACTCTTTGTTAACACATCTGCTTGGGTGATGGCTGTTCAGTGGAACCTCTTGGTTCCCTCTTTTCCTAGGTTTAAGATGCTATAAGCAGTTAGTTGTGATACAGAGATGCTGTTTTGACGATGCTTTGGAGCAGAGGCTGAAGCTGTATATTTAGTTGGTGTGCACATTTTAAAAGCCTTGGGAGAATACAGTAAGGGGTCACCCAGGATTAAAAGGAACTTATTTTCAACAAATTGTTTCAACTTCTAATCAACAAATTATTTAGTATGGGAGTACAAGAAGGAAAGTCCCAGGGCTGTGACCTAACCGGTGCAGCAAGGTAACCCTTTGCTGTATCTAGTGTGAAGAGCACTGCATATGTATTTGATAACACAATAGTCAATCTTTTCCTTTCTCCTCCTCTATAGTATCAGCAAGTTGCAGTAGTCCCTGTGAGTGCTGCACACAGCAGAAGGTGCCTCCATGAGGATCTGCCTCTTCTATTTACAGCAGCAGACAAGAAACAGAGGAGAAAGAGGAAGGATGCCTTCCAGACTATTTTCCATCTTACTTCAGCTCAGTGTGGAGTGATAGGCTAGGTTTACCACAGGTGATAAAGATGTTCCTGGCTATAGCAGCTCTGTAAAAGCAAACAAATTTCCAGTAGAAGCATAAGCTAACTTTGCAGTGTTGCTTAAACTGGAACGTGTATCTCTAGTTGAATGCTGGATATTGGCACATGTTGGTATTTGCTCTGTGGTGTGCCTTCCCCACAACTTCACAGGAAACAGCAAAACAAGCTTCCTCGTTGCCCTCAGTGAGGAATTAGACAAGTGGAAAATGATCAGCTGTTGGTATAGCTGAAGAGGCAGCCAGAGAAGAACTTTAAAGAGGGCAGCTTGACAGTGCTATTTCTCTTCAAGCCATACTCCACGTGAACAATGAAAGGATGACTACTCTTGGTTCACCAGTTTTAGACCTAGGATCCTTTAATAATCACTTAATAGCTACCCAAGATGTGACCAGACTTAAAAATAAATTTCCACTTTCTCTAGTGAGCGAGGCATACAGTTACTGCAATTAGCTTATTAGCTTTGCTCTTTCATGCTCATCTCAAAAGAGGAAACAAGTGTCATTTTTTTATTTGTCCTTTATCCCCACCTTTCCCCTGACTCTTTTCTTTCAGAAAAGTTACATAGGCTTGCTGGCCTGGTTTGGCTTCCAGATGACAGTTGCACTCGCAGCTAATTGCATGCGTGGAGGTTATGCTGCAGTTTAGTGTGCAAATACAAAATGAAATGAAGGCTACTGAAATGTGTCACTTCTTTAGGTACTAGCCTGATACACTGGCAGTGCCTGGGGCTGTTCCAGACTCCTCTGGACATGCTTATGCCTTGCCTCCTTTGCTTGTGTGAGTGAGGGGGACACAGTCTCAAGTGGATAGAGGATATACACTCACAAGCTCACTGTTTCTTAATTTATCACCAACAAACAGGCAATTAATGAACCCAAATACTTCTTAGCTGTATACCTTGGATGTCTTGTCCCCTTTGCAACAGCCCACAGCTAGGTTTAAATGATGATATCGTAAACACGTCCCACTCTTCCCAGCCATTCCCGTACTGCCTGGCGCACACGGATGTCTGTCACATGGCAAGTCAGCTGGCTGATACAGGGGAACACTGCTGGCTGCAGGGCTGCAAAAGTCTGGTCTGGCAGGGCCTGAATCTGGTTGAGGACTGTCAGCACCATGTTGGTCCATGCCTATAAACAAATTGGATAAAAAAACAACAACTCTTCAGAAGATTTTCCTAAGTAGATGAGCCCATTGCTTGAGGCAGAAAATAAGGCCTCTGGTGGTCACAGCCTCATGAAGAGAACTGAGCAATGCCAACATGTCCATGCTCACTGCACCTTCCTAAGTCACATTCAGTACTGCAAGTCATTGTTTGACTGTGTGTTGCAGGTACCAGTGCTCACCCTTCATCACCTTTTATCCTATAGTGAACAAAGACTTTCAAGGTTGATGCTTTCACGGATTTGTTCACTTGGACATGCAAGCAGCAAGTTTCTGCTAAGCAAAAGAGCTCACTATTTCTGCTGTGGAATTAATGAAAAAACCCTTAAGAACAAAAGCATTGTGACAAGCAGCATGACATTTTGAAAAAGCCTTAAGTGGGCTAGAACCCTTAGTAGTGAGCAATGAGCTCACTGTAAGTTGCTAGTTCTTAGGACTAAGCGCAGCTTTGGTCTCAGTCACAGAAATACCCTTGAAAGCTCAGCTAGTGTATGTCTGATAACACTTGCCTGAAGACTGATTTTTAAATGTTTTTCTTTATGATAGGACAGACAGGTCTTTATTGGTGCTAGATGCTGAGATGTTCAGTCCTCATGAGAGTGACCTCTTTATGTCATTAAATGAAGAGATTATAATAATTTTCCTAAAAACAATAGGAAAACATATTTATAGGTATCTTTTAAACTATTACTATTGTTAGCATTCCACAAATATGTCCTACCTGTATCTGGGCCTCAGCATCCCTAACAGATATATTCAGGGAGCTGACTGTGGATCCTGAGCGTGGTCTCTTCTCTTGTCTCAGGATCTCAGGACCAGCACTGAATGAATGCCTCATTTGACCTTGATCTATAAGATGTTGTGGCCGCTGGAGTATGGGTGAATCAGGCCCTCTTGAACCCATGAACTCCCCTTTCTTTTCCACTTTGACCTCTTTGGTGAAGGATGTCATCGCCTGTTGCTGCTTTCTTTTCTTGTATTCTGCCATGAGCTTGGAGATAGTTTTGTCAGTGGCTATAGTGTAGATCTTGTTGCCAGCACTCTCCCACCATTCTTTTTTCCTGGTTTGCTCTTTTTTCTCTGGTTTAGGACTTAGGGGAGGGGGTAGCAGCAACATTTCCCCGCTCCCTCCTCGGGGTGTCAGACAGTCTCCCAGCTGGTCCCTGATTTGACTCCGGTCATCTTCTGATGGGGTGTCCTTCCCAGACTGCCCTCCAGTTGATGGGGTGGAGGTTTCTGAGTGAAAGGATGGTAAAATGAAGAAAGAGTCACCTTTGAACACTGGAGCTTCCTCCACATTATTCTCCAGGTCCAGATGCATCTGGATATAGTTGTTGCACAGTTCCATGCAGAGCTTATGGAGCCGCTTGATCAGCCATCCCCAGTCCGCATTGCTGATAGGCTGCACACTCAGAGATGGTATCCGAGCCCTCCACTGTCTCTTCTCCTTCCCTCGTGGGGGACTGACCTGGGCAGTTTCCTCAAAAATGTCTTCATCTTCTGAAGAACACTGCTGTGATGAATCTGTGCTTCTCTCATCATCTTCAAAGAGGATCTTTTTCACTTGCTCTGCAGTGATGTTCTCCTGATTTGTCAGGATTGCGCAGATCAAAGCATGGAAGTAGATGTTAAAGCTCATTGCCGACTGGCGATACAAGTTGGCAGCTCCACTAATGCCAGAAACCTTTTTCAGCAAACACTTCAGCCCAGGTCTGGTGTCAAACTCTCTGGCTGTTCTGTACGAGTCCAGCAGTAAATCAAAGATAACAGCCAGGTTTTGCATGGAGATGTACCTGAGAAAACCAGCCAACTTATTTTCTGGTATTTGTATTGCCATTTTCTCCTCAAAGTTAGAAGGACCTTTCACAAATTCTTCCAGTAAGATGTCATATAAATTCTGGAGCAGTACTTGGTGGGACAGCAAGCTCACCACTATAGTCCTGAAAGGAATACTTGGTAAACCAAGCACAAAAAGAAAAACACAAAATAAAATGAAAACAATGCACTGTGCTTTTTAGTAGAAGAGCAGAAATACTTCATATTTTAGAATCTAACATGAAAGATGCAAATGAAAGGCCAAAATTTTAAAGCCTTGTTACAAAATAGTGGAGGAAGAGAAAGTTTCTAGAATCATCTTTCAGCTGCTCTCCCAACTACCTCCCTAGAAAACAAGGCATATTGGTTAAGAAAAATAACTGTCCACAGTAAGCACACTAATGGCACTTGTGCAGAGGTGGCATTAAAACAAGGCTCTGTTGTAATTTTTGTCCTTTTCTCCAAGGAAGTCTAACATTGAGGGATTAAATATTCTGAGTTTCAATTTCATGGCAGAATCACAGAATGTCAGGGGCTTGAAGTGACCTCAAAAGATCATCCAGTCCAACCCCCCTGCCAGAGCAGGAGCACCTAGACCAGATCACACAGGAATGCATCCAGGCAGGTTTTGAATATCTCCAGAGAGGGAGACTCCACAACCCCCCTCGGCAGCCTGTTCCAGTGTTCTGTCACTCAAGTACTGCAAGTACTTTCAATACCACAGCCTGCTATAGCTAGGGCATTTGGCAACACAAGATGGACAACTTTCCTGCCGTTGGTCCCTGACTACATTTTCTATCCTTACAATTCCTTCCCTGGCACTTCAGCCAACCTTAACTTTGTCATGACACATTGAGGCCACAACTAGTTTACTACTGGGTTTCCATTTCCGCTAATGCCAGGAATACTTCTTTAAAATAAACCACAAGGAGCCAATTAATCAGCTGATACAAAAACATCTATAAACAGCAGTGCAATGGAGCATGCAAAGAAGCTAAAGTCTTGCTGAAGGCAGCTTTTGGTGTTTGCTCTTAAGACTTTGAATGAATGCTGAAAGCGCATGGAAATACCTATTCCTAACCCTGTTTCTCACATATAATATTAAATGATTCTTAGCTCTGCTACTGTTAGAGGTGCTGTGAGTTGTTCTAGATCTCACTGATTTTTGATTTGCACAGGAAGCCCAGAAATGGCAAGTTCCTCCAACCACAGTTTTCAAGTCATTCAACAGTAAGTAACACTGAAAGGCTTACAGATAAGACAGGCTAGGAAGAAAATGGGGACAGGATTGTCAAATTTCACAGATCTTGAATTACAAACTCTGAAACTTATTTTAAGGCATTTGTTTAAAAAGTCTCCAAAGTGATGTCTTCAATGGAACTCTACTACACATAGTACTACTTGTTTTGACTTCAGAGAACTATAATGGGTTACATTTTAATTAGCACTTCTATCAAGCAAGGAACAGACTTTTCACTTTGCAGTACTGAAATCTTCACGTACCATGAGATATTCCATTGCAGGTCTTTGATTTTCTTTTGGTTGAAAAAATTATTCTACTTTCATTAAACAACTTTCACAAGTGTCTTCAAAATCCCCAAATAAAAAGCCTGATTTTTTGCCTGAGAAATCATATAAAACTCAGTTTTGAGAATGCCACATTTAAAAAAACCTCAAAGCTCTGCTTCTTGAGTTAATTTACCCACACCAGTTGCCTTACTGTGACACAGCTGTCAGTGTTGATACAGCAGTAAAATTTAGTAGTCTTGTTACCTGACAGTGCTAAAATCCTGGTGATTAATACACATTGGAGTTTTTTTTTTATGGGGAAGCAGTTTTCTGCTGTAAAAATCAGTAGAGGCTCTGACTCAGAAAAGCTCTTAAGAGCATGTATAAAGTTATATGAGTGATTGCATTGATTCCAAGAAACTAATCCTATTCCAAAAGCAGGATCAGAATGAAGAAGATTTGCTTTCCTTGTAATAGCCAAAAAGGCAATTTACAAGGGCAGTTTAAAGTACAGTTCAACTGCAAAAGGAACTAGTACAGAACCACACAATGCCAAAGCTGGTGAAGGATAATAATGTTTTCTTATTCTGCCCAAAGTTTCAAATTGAAATATATTATTACTTTGTTTTAGGAAGAAGAAAAGCTCCCTTACCCCAGCTTCCTGTGAAACGATGCAGCATTAAGGAAACAAAAGCAAAAAGGGAGAAGAGAAACCCCACTAAGTTTAAAGGAAAACTTTTGAAAGCCCACAATCAGTTGCATGCAAGACTGGCATACTGCTGCACTGTTGTAGCAAATAATGTGCAAAACAGTGGCAGAGTTGACTTTTGAGCCCCATTTTTGTGAAAAATGAGCATTGATGGGGTAACATTTGCCTATTGGCACACACGCTTTTTGCAGTTTAGACAAAGTGCAGTGTGAGAGCATTCAGAGTTTGTGTTGTGCAAGCTTTAGTTGTTTGTTGAAAGACAAGCAAGACTCAGGCAGTCTTTAGACTGTCAGACTGCATGGTCTATGTGTTATGAGAGTGGAGTACCCCAGGCTTTTGCTTTGTACTAGTTATAACAAGAATGGTCTGCAAAATTTTGGATAAAGCAGACATTTCCCCACCACAAAGAACAGATTCAGACAGTGATCTCAACCTTTCTTTGGCTCTGTGCAAGGCCTTCTCTGAAGGCAACAGAGCACCTGCTCTTGGGGGAAACCTCTCTACAGCTGTGTAAGAATAGGCTTCTGGCATTGTCTTTCTTCCTGTCCATCCAAAGAAAGATCACCACATTCTGGCTTCTTCTTGAAAGGAATAGTTTAGTTCTGAATGAGAATGCTTGAAGCAGGTTTGGCATCTAGTAAAAGACAATTTCATGCCCTATATCACAGCCTTTGCAATGCAAACACAAACCCTGAATGCACAGTTATACTTATTGGCCCTATTGATGTTACAGCATCACTCAGTACAAGCAAAACGAAGTATCCTTTGACAGGATTAGATTGTCATGCAAATGCACAAGTTTCTGAGGTGGTAACAAATGGAAGGACTTCCCCAAAACCAAAGTGCCAAGTAAAGACATTTCCTAGATCAGTATGTTGACAGTTTTGTAGCTTTGGATGTGGTCTCTTCAATTTATACTGCTCCAGTTTAAGCATTAAGTTTTTTTTTTACTTTCTTAATCCAGTAATATTGAGTTTAAAAGACCATTAGTGAAGCAGACATCATTTAATTTGTTAGGTATCATTACAAACAAAACAACAGTTCCCAAGCTTTCTCCAAACTGGTATTTTTAACTCTAAGGAGTCTCAAGGTTTCCTACATGAAGGTTTCCCTAGTATTTCCTGTGAGAATTATTTTCTATTTTAATCTGCATTTCCTCTACTTGAAGGCTTTCTGTGATCTTATGTACCCTTCAGGCATTTGTTGTAAACTACCAATTTTGCATTCTGATAGAAGATTCTTCCTTATTTAGCTTTCTAAGGGCCACATCATAAGCCTTGGCACAGGCTTGTCTATACTGGTAACAGCTCTTACACATGCCTGCTCAGCAGTGTATGGAGAGTAGACAGTAGTTACCTACTGATCCCTGCATCACAAAACCTAATTTCTATTTGATCACTGTATTTCATACTTTGGGAGGAGACCTAAGAAGAGGAATGGTTTGCCAGGCCCTGTTCACATCTCTGCCAGCCTGACAATGTTTTTGTCTTGCTTTTAATGACACAGTATTTACCTTCTCTGGGTATGCCCATTTGGTTTCTTATCTGGTGGCAGGTCAATGATGAGCACACATGACTGAGCATGTTCAAACCCTTCCTTGTTGCTAGGAGTCTTTGGGGAACACTGGGTCTCCAGCATGAAGACCTAGAAAATGAGTTACATAAAACAATTAGTTTAGTGTTTGCACTGGGTCCTTGGGGAGGCCAAGAGCAGTATTTTACAGTGATGAAGAGAATGCAAGGTATGCCCCTGGACAGACCTTCCAAGAAGCATACTGCTTTGCTAAAACAGCTTCAGAGCCATGGGCTGCCTCCAGATGCACAGCAGAGCACAGGGCAAAGGACAGACATCTCTTTTAGAACTTATTGAATCATAGAATGGTAAGGTTGGAAGGGACCTCAAGGATCATCTAGTTCCAACCCTCTGCCATAGGCAGGGACACCTCCCACTAGTACAGGTCACTCAAGGCCTCATCCAGCCTGGCCTTGAACACCTCCAGGGAGGGAGCAGCCACAACCTCCCTGGGCAACCTGTGC
>WBNM01019168.1:2523-57256 GCA_013399055.1 Ramphastos sulfuratus | reverse complement strand
GTGCCACACAGCTTGGTGTTATGTGCTTGTATAAGGCTTGGTGTCATCTGCAGCTTGTATAAGGCACAACACCAAACACCAAAACAAGCTTCTGCTGCCTCTCTACTACTATCAGGACATATGTGTAATGGACAAGGATCTGTCTGCATAGTTGGCCTGTTGAACCTAGGAAGGCTGGTTGTTGGAAGGATTATTTTCAGCCATGAATACAAGACACCTGACTTGCAATTCTTTGGGTGGGAAACACAAAAACAGCTCTCAGTTGCTGCAGCTTTGTTTTGTAGCTCAGTAGTTGTGTCAAATCTCCACTGAGCAGGACTTAGGGAGTGCCAACTTTTCTACAAGAGAAGTATAAATGCCACATTTCCTGCTTTCTTGAGTTCTGTATCTTTAAAACTTAGTTTAAAACATTTTTTCTATTCAAAGTCTGCCACTGCCACATTATTTGTGATCACAAATCCCAGTCTGTTTCTCAGATTTTCAAGCAGCATCAAGTCAGAAATTTTCACCAAGCATCTGTTGGCTGATTTCCCATGCTGAAACTGCCATACAGTATTTACAGTTTTATAGTACCCTGCAGGTCATTAAGTTCAGTCTGCTGTATTTCAAGGAACTTGTTACCATATAGCTTCTTTCATAAAATGAACAACCTCCATTGTAGTCAAAAAGACCTTCTGAAGGTTGTCCCTAAGCTTGCCCTGTTGATTAGGAGTTAGTGGTGAGTTTTAAATAGTTTGTTAAATATTAGCATTATCCTCTAGTTCTCAGTAACATTTTCCTCTTCACTCTATACCCAGGTATTCATTGAAAAAAAAAAAATTGCATTCCTTTTCAAATTCTGCTGTGATAGGTTGAATGAACCTTGGTTTTCCAGTTTCACACCACAGTCTCTGTTCTAGTGATTTTTTTTTTCTCCTATGAATTTATCATTCTTTAACAGAATAATCAGAACTATATATGACATTCTAGATGAAGATTCATATTGTCACTAAAATATCCCTTTCTCTATCAGGAATATTTTCACTAATGTATACCAGAGTTGTTATTTTCCAAACCTACATTACACAACAGGCATCACTCATCCTCAGGTACCTATGCATCTTCCCTCACTATAGGGATTCTTAGTTCATACTTACAGGGGAAGAGTTTTAAGAGCTTTTTCTGTTGTTTTTTACTTATTTTTTTCCTTAATTCTACTGTTAGACAAATAAATGTTAGTGTAGTGATGAGGAATTATTCACTTGTAGGGCTCATGAGGAAGGTGGTGGTAAAGATGTACTTTCATAAAGAAAAGCCCCAAGTTTAGAAGGTTGTCTGACTTCCCCTAAACATTGACCAGTACCTGTTGTGCCATGGCTCTGATTCTCCAGTATTCAGCTTCAGCGCTTGGCGAGAGGGAGGGAGCTGCCACCTTCACTTCACAGGCATCGCCACTGAAGCTCTCAGAGCCGCTGTGGAAATAGCCCAACAGGTTCTACAGAGAAACACAACATCAGACTTTCACTGTGTGTCAGATGAGGACAGCTGACACCAGCCAGTCACCTGCTATTTAGCATTTCACAGAATCACAGAAACATTCCGGTTGGAAAAGACCCCCAGGATCACCAAGTCCAACCAATACCCCTAATCTACAAGGTGAACTCCAAACCGTAGCCCCAAGCACCACATCCAAAAGACTTTTAAACACTTCCAGGGTTGGTGACTCAACCACCCCCCTGGGCAGCCCATTCCAGCGCCTGAACACTCTTGCTGTGAAAAAATGTTTCCTAATGTCCAGTTTGAACCTATCCAGTTGCAGCTTGAGGCCATTCCCTCTTGTTATATCACTAATTACCTGTGAGAAGAGACCAGCAGCAGCCTCTCCAGGTACCTCTTTCAGGTAGCTGTAGACAGCAATGAGGTTTCCCCTCAGCCTCCTCTTTTTCAAACTAAACAGCCTCAGCTCCTTCATAAGATTTATTCTCCAGGCCCTCTACAGCTTTGTTGCCCTTCTCTGCACTTGCTCCAGCACCTCCACATCTCTCTGGTAATGAGGTTCCCAAAACTGAACACAATACTTGAGGCATGACCTCACCAGATCTGAATACAGAGGGACAATCACCTCCCTACCCCTGCTGGGATACATCTGATGCAAAGGCATTTCAATTTATGTACTCTGACTTATGATAACAGATTTTTTTTTTTTTTGTCACAAGAAGGCTAGCAAGCTGAGAAATATCTATAAGGAATATGAAGCTACAGGATCAAGTAAGCAACTTTGTATTCTGTCTAGGTTTAACCAATCCAGAGGAAGAAATGGATCAAAAGACAAATTTTCATCTACTGTTCTGATTTCATACTGGCAGGGCAACTTAGGATAAGTTGGACTGTTAGCAACTAGTAGTTTTAGGCAGTCTAAACTACCTGTTTAGAAAAAAATACTTCAATCTCCATTGTTGATCCAACACCCTTCATTGTGAATTGACACAATAACAAAAGCTACCACATTATCTTTATGCTTCTTTCCTTGGCTCTGTACCCAGAACCTTTTCTGAAAAAGAAAAAGCAACCTGTCTAAAGTTAGTGAGTCTATAATTAGTGTGATTACATTTTGACTGTAAAAAGGCAGTTTACCTTTACTGGCTCCAGAGTGGCAGAGAAAGCATCCTGCAAGGCACAACACGCGAGCCTCCACATCTCTTCAGTAAAAACAGGCCCTGCTGTTACTAACACATACCTGCAATGACACAAGGAAACATTACCATGTTACCATGTACCCTGACCTATTTCTGTAATTACACTGTACTCTTCACTTCCCCTCCACCCCTTTCCTTTTTCTCTTTCAGTAGTCATTTTCCAGGACAAGAGCCACATGTTGTAAAATATATAATACAGTGTTTATTTTGATTATGGCTATAATAGAATCTGGGTTGGAGGACCTCCAAAGGTCATCTAGTCTATGCCTCCTGCAGTCAGCAGGGACATCCTCTGCTAGATGAGGCTGCTCAAAGCCTTGTTGAGTCTAACCTTGAATACCTCCAGGGATGCGGCCCCAACTACTTGAGCAACCTGCTGCAGTGTTCCAACACTCCCATGGTAAAGAGCTTGTTCCTAACAGCTAATCTAAATCTGCTCTTCTCTAACTTAAAACCATTGCCCCTTTTCCTATCTCTACAGGCCTGGAGACTGTGAAAGATATTAATTACCTCTAAATAGCTATGAATTCCAACTTCAAAGACTCTTCATTATTTTCCTAAGAATTAATTACTGACTAACTGCATATAAGTAATGCAGCTGTAACATGCTTCTTATGGGAATCACAATAGTGCCTAAAACCACAGGTTCTCAAGGAGACTGAAAACAGCAAGAAGAAGTTATTAAGTCTAATATTTGTTACTCAGATAACAAGAGAGAGGTATATTGTAGACGTCTTTTGATATGTTAGCAATGTGCTCTGGTGGCCAAGAATGCCAGTGCCATTCTGGGCTGTGGTTAGTAGGCTGAGAGAGATTCTCCTCCCATCTACTCTACCCTGGTGAGACCACATCTAGGCTATTGTGTCCAGTTCTTGGCCCCTCAGTTCAAAAAGGACATCGGGGAACTGCTTGAAAGAGTCCAGCACAGAGCCACAAAAATGATGAATGAAACATCTTCCTTGTGAGAAGAGCCTGAGGGAGCTGGGGCTCTTTAGCTTGCAGAGGAGGAGACTGAGAGGTGATCTCATTAATGTTTATAAATATGTAAAGGGTGAGTGCCAGGAGGATGGAGCCAGGCTCTGCTCAGTAATGCCCAATGACAGGGCAAGGCAATGGGTGGAAGTTGAGGCATAAGAAGTTCGATGTAAACATGAGGAGGATTTTTTTCCCTGTGAGGGTGACAGAACTCTGAACCAGGCTGCCCAGGGGGATTCTGGAGTCACCCTCTCTGGAGATATTCAAGACCTGCCTGGATGCATTCCAATGTGATCTGGTGGAGGTGATCCTGCTCTGGCAGGGGGGTTGGACTGGATGATCTTTCAAGGTCCCTTCTGGCCCCTAACGCTCTGTGATTCTGTGAAGTTAATCAGTACACAAGTTCTTGCAAGATACAAAACCACCTATTTTAAATATGCTAACAGAGTGAAGAGCCTGTTACCTGATACAAGAGCAGCCAACTCTGGAAATAATTTCTGTTGGTTCTGCTACACAGGCTACCAGCAACTTGAAAAGATCTTTCAGCATAGTATTGATCATACTTTCATAACCAATATCTACAAGGAAAAGACACAGACTGGTTTTAACATAATTGCCTTTTCATTATAATTCACAGCCTTGCTTCCTTTTCTTATATTCAGAGACTCTGAAAAAACACATTATTTTTATGCAGTTATCACCAAAGTTTAATTTGAAACATGCATCACAAGCTGATAAAGAACAATCCTTTTTATTAACAATATAAAATGTCTGGACTTAAGTGGTACTGGAGAATTTCAATTAGATCCTGTTTCTGATATTTTAGTTCTTTGTGATCAAAGTCTTAGTATCTTCTTTTGGAAAGCATAACTGTGATGATTTCATTTTGAAGGCAATCCTGCTCTGAACAGGAAGCCAAGTTAAACTTTTATAGGTCTCTTATGAGTTAATTTTTTCCATTAATTCTAAATCCTATCTTGAAAGAAAAAAAAAAACCAAACCAAATACCTCCCTCCCCAAAACTGAGAAAAAAAACCCCCAAAACATGGAAATTTTCAAACTTTTTTTTTATGTCACATTTTTTGATGCTTTACTAACCAAAAAGCAATAAAAGTATCTCCCCAAGTAGTTACTCAATAGACATGACAGTAAAACAACATACCTGAGTGTATGAAATTTTGAATGTGCTCCACTACAAGTTCACAGGAAAGGCCAATTGCATGCTTGAAATTAGCAGATGCCACATCCCAGTAGGAATGGTCACCATGGCTACGATGGAGCCAAAAAGACATCGTGGGAAGAAGAAGATGTACAACTGCATAAATGCCAAATCCTGGTCCTTGAAATAAACACAGTAGTGGTTGTACACTTTTGCTTACAAAGGCTACACACACAGTAAATTTGCTAAGTAGTTCCAAGCTTGAGGCCAGGGGTGATGCTAAGGAAAGCAGATTCTGAAACTTTTTTGGTGAGGTGAGAAGGGAAAGCAGTTTGGAGCCAGTTGTGAGACAGTATATGAACCTTTAGCTGACACTCTGCCTGCTGTTTTTCCCAGCAGGTCTACATAATTTTCTTATTCTAGTTCCTGGACACCAGGCAAACATATTCTGTGGCTAAGACATCAACAGAATACTGCACATTTTAATTTGTGCAGTAAGAGTATGTTCAACATACTCTTATAAGGTACCTTTTGTTGACACAGATCATGCTTTAAGAAAACCCCTTTCTGCTTGAGAGCATCTCTGTGCAGCTCTAGCAGAAGTAAAACACAGTAAAAGTGATTTAGGATTCTGAGAAGCTTGAGTCAGGGCCTTACAAGCTCACATCTTATCAAGTCCTTTCTTTACCTGGTGTCTTGGCAACATCCCTTAGCAATTCAAAGAGCAGATCCAAGGTAGGAGGCTGGTGCTGACGGGGACAGTTGGATATGGCAATTGTTAGTTCTTCCAGGAGAATAATCCAGACATTGATAAGGCCTATAAGTAAGGAAAGAAAGATTGTGAGTGAGTGCACTGACTGCAGGTGGAACTTGCACTCCAAAAAGTGATGGAGGCTGAGAAATTAATTAACTTAAAAAATCATGGGTGCTTGCATGTGTGCTGTTGCTGTGTAGTGATGACAGGCAACAGCAAAATTTTGGAGTTATGGTCTCCACTTCAGCTGGTTTTAAGTGTGTATTTTGCCCCACTCTTCCTCCTCCACATACACTTTGTCTTCATCTTCTTTCCTAGTTTATTACTCCCACTAGTCCAGTCTCTCTTTAACCCTGGGGTTTGTTCTTGTTTGCTTTTAATGGAACATCTGACACTTCTCCCTAGCACTGTAAATGCTTCTCAGAATGGATTGTGCTGATTTAGGTTATGCTTTCAGGTAAGGATCCTAAAGTGACTAGCCATAATTTAACTGTCTCTGTTTGCCACCCAGAAGAGAACAGTAATATGCTTCGTGAAGTGTCATCAGGCTACGTCACAGGTAATCTTTAGATGTTATGTGGTCACAGAAAGAAGAATATTAAATGTGAATATGGCAGAGCTGGACAACTACCAGAAGAGCAGTTAGTTAGGATAATATAGGCAGTGCTCTGAGTTCCTATCTACATTAGCCAACATGCATCCCATAATCTTTTTAGGGATACAAATAGTTTTCAATACAATTTTGAAGACAGTTAGGAATTGCTGCCCTTTAATTTTTCACAAATCAAGTGAGTACTTGGTAGTTCCCTATGACATTGTGAATGACTAACTAGAAGGATCTTGCGTGTGATGCTCAGAATGCTCCTGCATTCTTGAGTGAGGTGTCCTGAAAAGGCTATGGATTTATTAGCCTAATATGGATTTTACTTTAGCTCACTAGTAAGCTCATCTTCTCTGACACTGGCAGCCATGCTCATGACTGCTAGCCAATTATGTTCCAAAAGCAATAAAAAATGCTGCAAGGGAACCTTAAGATGCACCACGTTTGCTGACTGCAAGAGTCTTCCTGAGAATCAAGGGAAAAACAGGGAAATCATTCCTTAGTATCTGGGTTTATCATTAATTTATTTGCACCACTTCCAGAGGGAAGTGTGTATGGATGACATTGTTTGGACTTTAATGATGTTTCTAGATAAGGAAACAGCACAAATACACAGAGCCTCTTCAGAACAGTAGGCAAGTGCTGCTCACCAGAAATGGGAAGACCCTAGGTCAAGTCCTAAGCCTGATTCAAAGCAGAGACTTCAGTGACTTGTGTCTCCCACCTTCCAGGTCAACATTCTAAAATCTCTAGAGAGAAAAAAAAAAAAAAACCCAACCACCAGATACAGAAAGATGAAAGTATTAAAAAAAACAAACCAAACAAAAAAAAAACCCAGCACCAAAAACTAGGACCTGTGGTTTGCTTTACTGAAGGAGCAGCTTTTCTCTCCTTTATTCAGAGTAGCACTGAAACAGGAAAATAAATGTGATAGAAGAGCCTAAACAAAAGTAGGCACCAAGAGTCATTCTGGTGAGGCATGGGAACAAACTGCATTGGAGTCAGCCTCCTTTCTGCCTGGTTGGAGCTGGCTCTTCAGAGGCAGTCAGGATGGAACGGTTCGGAGTTCAGATATTCAAAAGTGACTTTACTGCTTCAAAGGGCCATCAAGAGTCCAAAAGCAGTAAGTCTACATTCCTCTCCACACAGATCTAGTTCAAACACCTGATTAACTCACAACCTATATAAGCCACACAAATAATCAGGAGACAAATGCTGCTTGTTTCTCTGGAGGTCACAGTACTTTTTATGTGCTTTAGAAATGCACTGTTTGGTTCAACAGACCACAGGTAATTGGATTAGGAAGATAAAGAAGGCTTGTTTAAATGTTTCCAAACTCTAACTCAGCACTGATCTTTTCTTCTATTGAAGGCAGGCCTGTCAATATCAACCTGAAAAGGTTTTTCACTCCTTACTTCAGCTGTGGACTAGAAAGCATTTTTGTGTTATTTCTCAGAAATACATAATGGTTATTATGAGTATCAGGATAATTAATCAATATTATCTTGTCCCAGAAGAGGGGTTGTATTTTTCTCATATGTGAGCTGTATTTTTTAACATAAAGAAGGTAATATGACCTGAACTTCCATGCTCTGTGCATACACGTGGGTGTGTAGACAACAGAGNTTGTGCTAAGCTGTAAATATAGCTTCAGTCCTTAACTTCCGGCCAGCTGAGTTTTAGTCTGGGTCATTTTACAAAGTGTGGGGGGGCAGAAAACTCCCAAACCATCACACATGGGCAGAGACACCTCACACTAGATCAGGTTGCTCAGAGACACATCCAGCCTGGCCTTACAAACTTCCAGGGATGGGGCTTACACCACCTCCTTGGGCAACACGTTCCAGGGTCTCACCACCCTTATGGTGAAGAATTTCTTTCTAACATCCAGTCTGAATCTACCCACTTCTAATTTTGCTCCATTCCCCCAAGTCCTATCACTACCTGACATCCTAAAAAGGCCCTCACCAGCTTTCTTGTAGGCTGAAGTTTTTTGCTTTCAGCAGTAGATAAAATTGACATTGATGAGTGGAAGAAGCAATTGGTATCAGGAAAATGGGCCCAGGCTTTTTTCAGTGATGCCCAGTGACAGGACAAGAGGTTGTGGGCACAACCTTGAACATAGAAAGCATAATCTAAACATGAGGAGGAACTTCTTTACATTGAGGGAGGTGGTGGAGCACTGGAACAGACTGCCCAGTGAGGTGGTGAAGTCTCCATCTCTGGTGTCATTCAAAGCCTGCCTGGGTGCTGTCATGTACAACCTGCTGTAGGTGAACCTGCTCTGGTGGGAGAGTTGGACTAGATGATCTCCAGAGGTCCCTTCCGACTCCTATCATTCTGTGATTCTGTGATTAATTCCACATTTTCTGCTTTCAATGCACTTACCAGTGTCATCATCAAAGTCAGAAAGGATACACTCCATGCCATCCTCACTGCTGGCTGACTGCTCCTGCACTCTCCGGGGCAAGTTAACCAGCCGGCCACTGAGGAAGATGGGCTTCAAGGGCATTGTATAGATTTTGGCTAACAACTTGGCAGGGAAGAGAGAGAAAAAAACCCAAGAAGGTAAGCATATGTGGGAAAGTTTGTACAAGTTATCACACGCAACACAGGTATGTAAAATAAGATCAAAGCTATGAAAGCAGCATATTGTCAGCATGTGTGCTGTTCATTTAGCAACACAACTAGAGGCCAGAAGTCTTCTGTTCATTAACAAGGGGGTGAGAAAAGAGAGGGAGAAAAGCAATGTAATAACACATTTTTAGGAAGGGAGTGTGCCTCCTCCTCCTCCTTTGTGACAAATCAATGTCACAGCTTACCCATGGCACCTGTGATCTAAAGTGCTCCATTAGCTGTGTGCAGAATAATTTAGAGTTTTGAACATCCACATAAATACTGATGAAAGAACCTGTACAGGTTTACTTCAGAGCTTCTTTGCCTGGGTTGTCCCTTACACAACAAATACAAACTTTGCAGAATTGTGTCATAGCTGGGATCCTATCAGCATTTTACCAGGCTTTCCTAAAGAAAAACATGTCTGTGTAATATATTGACTTAATTTCTTTTTTAGTCATTCCTATTCTACTGGCAATGACTATAACAGGATGAAAATGGCTGCTTCTTTTCAGGAGGAGAAAACACTTGTGCCTCACTGTGGACAGGGATTTGTAAGGATGAGGTAGACAGATGTGATGTACGTAGTGTTCAGGTAGCATATACATTAAATAGACATAGAGATATTCACTATGGTTTTTTTTTAGGTGAATAAGATAGCAAGCAGAGTTTCTTATGGCTGCTGTCTATTACTCTGAACTGCCTTATTCTTCTCTTCTGTGTACTGAATCTACCCAGTATCTCTGAATTTAGATATTAAGTCATTTCAGCCATCTTTTGCTATGCATTTGTATTGTACCCAGAAAAAAACATGGCCTGGGTCCAACAAAAAGACCTACAGGTACTACAGAAACACAAATAATGTTATGAAATCAGGCAAAACCCATCCTATTATCCCCGGATAATAATCTGTGCTGTGTGCTAGGAGATTACAGGAAACATGCCAGCATTCTAATTGTTAGAGATTTGCCCTGAGCTTCAGATATGTCTTCATGGTACAGATAAGCTGCTGATGCATTTTACAGGGTGTAAACTCTTGGTCTTCTCGAGATCTGAGAATTCTCAGGGTTGTTTGTTGTGTTTTGGGTTTTTTTCCTCCATTCCCAATACTATTTACAGTAGTTCTTTATGAATTAATGTAGCTTTGAATATGTTACTACTAGGTTTTTAACATTCACATTTTCCCACATGCTACTTGGGTCTGCCTGTTTTATCTCTTCAGCTTTCCCACTGTTAGCTGGTCTAGAAGGTATGAGATTCCTTCAGATCACCACTCTCCATCTGGCAGCACAGGTTATTACCACAGATTTACCATAGATTCTGTTGTGTTTATGCAAACTATCTAACCATTGAGGTTAGCACTGTTTCCTAGACCAGGCTAGCACCTGTATAAGATTGTTCATTATACCTGAGAACATCTCCTGAGGTAATCAAGCGCGGGAAGGCACAAGTCTGTAGATGCAGATCCTGATCCTGGCACACAGTCACCCATCTCCTTACAATCTACTTCCCCTGGGGATAAGAAAGGGAAACATATAAGAAGAGAAAAAAACCCTATAACTTTAGTGTTCTTTTTTCATTCAGTTGTGTCTGAATAGAATTCAGAAAATATCCTTTGTTTCATCTTATTAGATGATAACCAGATGATTCTCTTACAAACAATACAGTAATACCAGTCACAGATTATACATAGACTTTTATACACATAAATGCTTTAAAAAATGCATGCTTGTTCAGTTAACTCTTTACTAAAGCCTTTGGGAGTTCTTATAATACCTTACAGATGTCTGTCATATTCACTTAATTTCTTTCCAGGGATGTATGAACTATTTTCTCACTTAATACACTAATTTTTTAATCTATTAATCTGCAGCCCAGTGCCCTTGAAAAATCTTCTACCACAAGTTCTTCCTTTTAGTTTATTCCTAAACACACTATTTTGTATTTTGTGCCACAATATTTCCCTATGTTGCCTAATTCAAATGTCAAGGTCTTAACAGTTTCAACTGCCCTCAGGCTTTAGTGTCTCAGTATCACAGGTATTACTAACACTGTGTCATAAGCAGACTCATGGTTTTAGGTCAGCTTGACTTGGCATATTAAATAAGTCTTGAGGTCTGTGGTAGTGGGTTGGACTTGATGATCTTTGAGGTCTCTTCCAACCTTGCTATACTGTGATACTGTGAAGCAGATCAGTCCCAAGGCATCCTGTTGTAGAGCTCCCTGGATAACTGCATCCACTCTCTTTTCCCTGTCTCCACAATCTCTTTTCTCTCCCACTCAGCCAGTGGTCTGCCCACCCTAGAATACTTGGCTCATAGTCATTTTTCCAGTTTAGCCAACTACTTCCCACTCAGTGCCAGATCTGAAGCTTTACTAAATGCCTATGCACATTAACATTTTATTGCTTTAAAAGCTGTTCCTCTCATAAAATCCAGAAGATAAATATTAAATAATTTTATTAAATCCTATTCTTTGATCCTTTCACTACATTTATTTACTTTTTTTTTTTTTTTCCAAATCCCCTTAACTATTTCCTCCAAAATGTATTTTAAACCCTTGTCTATTACTGAGATCAGCCAAGCCAGGGAGTAAAGTTTGAATCCTTTAATTTTATGTTAAAATGCACATAAAATACACAATATATTTGCTATTGCTCAGTATCAAAATACCTTTAATACAAAAGAGAGACCTTGCTTTTTGACATAGAATAATAGAATCATAGAATGGTAAGGTTGGAAGGGACCTCAAGGATCATTTAGTTCCAACCCCCTGCCATAGGCAGGGACACCTCCCACTAGCACAGGTCACTCAAGGCCTCATCCAGCCTGGCCTTGAACACCTTCAGGGAGGGAGCAGCCACAACCTCCCTGGGCAACCTGTGCCAGTGCCTCACCACCCTCACTGTAAAGAACTTCCTCCTGACATCCAGTCTAAATCTCCCCTCTGCCAGTTTAAACCCACATGTAATCATAAAGGAGACAAATTTATCTCACCAAAATACAGAACCTAAAGAAACATAAGACAGGTTTTAAAGTTCTCCAGATGAAACATGAGTTCCCTCTGCTGGTACTGGACGTGCAAGTTTGATTGTCTTTTGCAGTAATAATTACAATTCTGGCCTGCCATCACAAGCTGAATTCTTCCCTCATTGAAATAGCTTAATAAGAAAAAAGTAACATTAAAGACTAGATTTGCTGCAGTTAGGTGGTTCATTTAACTCAAAGGGAGCTGCTTACAGCTCCAGATACCTCTGTGCATATACATATTTTAAAAGTACCTACTTTTACCAGTCATTAGAAGTTTTGCAATTCACATAAGTAAAAAAAAAAAAAAAAAAAAAAAAAATTATTGCCATAGTTCAACAAAAAGTGTCAAGCTGTAATGATCAAGGCAAGCCAGAGGACATGAATGTAGGGGCAGAATGACCTAATATCATTTCCTTTGTTCTGGAGTTTGGTAAAGCACCACAATTACTCTGCAGGGTCACCCTGACTTGACACACCTAGTCTCCATTGCTATGACAACTTGAATTGATAGTGTTAAAAATACTTCTGAAATAATCCCTTGATTTTATTTTTTAAAGCATTCTGGAGTCAGTTTCTTCACTGCCTCTCTCTTCCCTACCATATTACGTATAACATAACTGAATGTTTCTTTTCTGCAGGATCAAGTTTGACATTTCATAACTTAATAGGATAAAAGGAAAAATAAAAATGTTTACCCAGTCCTTTGACAAACTTCATAAGGCACATAATATAACTGGTGGCAGCATTGGCAAAGACTTGGATGCTGTCTGTATTTAGAAATGCTTCAAAGACATCAAACACGGGAGCCTGGCGTTTCCCTGCAAGAACAGCAAGATGAGAACTCTTCTCCACCCCCTATAAATGTGATTTTTCTAACAGTTTTGCAACAACTTAACTGAATCTGTAGAATCTTACATTCTGGGCAGAGACAGAAGTGACTTTAGAAGTAAAACCTGCTGCTCCTGAGGTAAGTTGTGCTGCTCTTCATAGGAATTAATACACAATCCCTCCGTTACCTTTTGTATGAAAGATACCTGCTTATGCCTGCTCAAACTTGAGCTCTTGGTACAGGCAGATTTGAGCTCTTGAACCAGTAGCCAACACATCTCTTTGGTGGAGGTTTGTGGTTTAGTTCTTGATAACTGCCAAGATGACAGCACTCATGTGGAACAATATTCAAACTATACAGTAATGAAACAGCCTTGTTTCTCCTAAGTAGATTATCAGTTCTCAAAAGCTGCATGCACTTGCATTTTGCCATTGATCATAACAGATTTGAAAAGACAAAATCTAGGAAGAAAACCATATCCCTTCCATGTGACTTACAACATTTTAAAACACCTTTCAGCGGGGCAAAAGAACACATTAAAGAGCTCTTCCCATATTACCCAGTTTCCACACAAGCAGGCATCTCTGTGAGGGATGAAGAATTGTTCTTACAGCAAACATGGCTTGTAATAGCACTCACAATTTGAATTCAGCCTTGTGCCTGAACAAGCACTTGCCTAGACTATCACACTAAGCTACCTTGATGTATAGGAGCAATAGGATTCACAGAGTAAGAAAGACAGCCCACATGAGACATGGGGATTGACACAGTATGATTCCTTTCTCTAGGAGCTCAGCCAAATTCAGTCCTACACTACAGTGTTCCTCAAAAATATTCAAGGAGGTTTGAAACTTCCCTTCCTCATTCTACTCATTTGTCAGAATCTAAAGGATGAAAAGTCAGAACAATACCTCTGCATTTCTTCTCACCCCAAGTAACAAACCAGATAGTTCAGTATGGTTGTGGAGTATAGCAGTGCCACTGCTACTTGCCACCATTCAGGTAGGGAACTAAAGTATATTGAGTTAGTTACTGTGTCCCCAAGAATAAGGCAGGGAAAGAAAAGCACATCTGAAACAGCCAGTACAGTAAGTCCTTACCCATAGAGTATTCTCCTACAAGGTACTCTTTAACCTCTGACTTGCTGCTGCTGTGGACTGTTTCCAGGGCACTGAACAGGGGTCTCCATCCTGACTGGATCTGAGTAGAACACATTTCCACCAACTCTCCTATAGAGGTGACCACCTGAAGACAGTAGATGAGGTTAAAAGAATAAAATCAAACTCTTGATACATAGATGGACCTTCAGAAGGAATGAGGCTGGCTTTAAATACATTCTTGGATTTCACTACATCAGTACACATTAATATATTCTTATTATTTTATTTAGCTAGCAGAAAACATTTATTTACTTGCTTTAAAGCCCAGTGCATTGTCTTGGTGTTCTACCCCAATGCTGGCTTAGATAGGCAGAGCCTTCCTGATTCCTTGAAAGTGATTAAGGGGAACCATTTGAAGGGCATTTGGGAAACCCTCTAAGTGAGCCAAGTACACTCTGGAGACCATCCTTCTTATGGACATGGTAGGCCTGATACAGACACCCTGATCAGGGCTGACTTGCCTGGTCTTGGACATCCTCATCACACAGTTCTAGCTGCATGATATGCTCAAAGGGGCGGAAAAGTGCCTCATTAAAGTGAAAATGAGAAGGCTCGTTCCAGTCCATCAGCACTTCAGTAAGGATGTCGTGGATGAAGGAGACAGCCTTCCGAGACACATGTCTCTCCTTGTGACAGGCAGCCTGCAGGGAAAGGAGGAGTATTAGAGTTTGTCCAAGCAAAAAATTTGCGTGGTGGGTTAGAACTTCCCCGCCCATCCGCTATTGAAATTTACCTGACCACCTTGGATGGCTTGGAAATAAGGTGAAGCTATAGTTACAGCAAAGCAAAATTTACAAGCATATATGGACAATATATCTACAAGTATTTACTACTATATATATGGTTGTAAATACATGGTTTAAGTGTGAACATTGTAGAGTAAGGATAATGGTTGGACTTGATGATGATCCTGGGGGGTCTTTTCCAACTGGAATGTTTCTGTGATTCTGTGATACACAAATAAGAAATAATACAGAAATCCAAATTTCCTCCTGGACAAAGAAAGTGATCAGAAGGGGCTCAAATCCTCTTTCTCTCTCTCTTCCTTCCCAGATAGAAACCAAAGCAACCAGCAAAGCTTACTTGTTTTCTGGTTAGCCAAGGTTAGTGGAAGATAATAAAGCGGAGTGAAGGAGAAGCAAAAGGAAGCAGTGCCCCAGGNCTTGGGATTGTGCCTACCCAGGTGCAGGACCTTACACTTGGCCTTGTTGAATTTCATGAGATTGGCCTGGGCCCACCTCTCCAGTCTGTCCAGGTCCCTCTGGATGGATCCCTGCCCTCTAGCAAGTTGGCTGTGCCACACAGCTTGGTGACATCTGCAAATTGCTGAGGGTGCACTCAATTCCTCTGTCCATGTCACTGACAAAGATGTTAACCAGCACTGGTCCCAGCACTGACCCCTGAGGGACGCCACTTGTCACTGGTCTCCAGGTGGACATTGTGCCCTTGATCACTATTTTCTTTTCACAACCAACAATCTAATTTCTCTCATTAAACTATTCCAATTAACCTCAAACCAGCACAGTCAAACGCTTTTATGGGAAGTAAGTTCTTCAAGTTGCTGAACCCTAAAACCAGCCTCACCACTAACATGACTAGGGACTCCCAGTCACTCCTTCAATGAATATAGGAGAGTACTGCCATGGAAACAGATGGCAGACTCTGAGCTGCTTAAAGTCCTATTTTCTCCCTCGTTCCTACCTCTACAAGGTGAGGTGCAACCAGGCTCCAGCAGCGCATGAGGTGGAGCAATGGGCGAGTTTTACTCCTCACAATTCTAAGCATGGCATCACCGAGTCGGAACAAGTGAAGTGCACTTCTCCTGTCCTGGGTGGACTTTACTTCACCTACAAGAAAGTACAAGAAAATAAACAGAAGCAAAGCAACAGCAGCTACTCCATCACTGGATATCTAAATTGGAATTTAAAACAGGTTAGAGATTATTAGCACTAAGTCAGGGGGTGGGGAGAGTGGTGGAAGAAAAAAAAAAAAAAGCAAGGAAGGAAAAAGGGAATCTACGTAAAACATTGCCTATGCCTGTGTAGGTTAAAGAACAGGAGACTCAGTCAAGTTTTAAGAACAACTTTTTTGGGTTTTTGGGCAAACATTTTAAAGACAGGCTTGGAAAAGCGAAGTAAAAATGGTAGTTGCAAAAACCTTTGAGGACATCTACAGGAAGGAATATAAACTGCAACTTATTTCCTTGTATTTCTTATCAAGCAAAGGATACAAAGCAGGGAATGTGAGAAAATTCCTTTCTGTTCCCCAGCCAGTAACACTCATTATTTGCTATTGAAAGGGATTCATCTTCTGTTGCTATCAGAACATTTGGAAAGACATCTCATTCTCATTTAAAACACACCAGTGCTTTTATCTCTAATGAAAGATGTAACTGGGGGCACACCACATTTTATATATAAATACATATTAAAAAATTCAATTAATTGCTCTGTTCTAATTTTAATGTCATTATTACTAACTACTGGTGACTGACTAGTACATAAATGACAAAAGGATAACTATGTATTAAAAATAAAGTAACTAATGTTGAGATCTGGAGATAAGCAAGAACGAAAAATGAAGAATTTGAAGTGTCACATTGAGAAAATGACAAGTAGCACTTCAGGGAGAGGAGAAAGTGATTAAATTGGAGACATATACCAGATAAAATCCACATAAAATCTGCCACAGGACAGAACAAAACCCACATGACTAGTACAACTTCTAAAGGCACGTTACCAATTTAAGTGACATATTTTTCCTTTGGGTCTGATTCTTCTGCTCTACGTGAGACAGTGATGGAAATGACAATTTACAGGCTTTGTACTCTAAGGTATATGCTCCATTCTGCAGGGGGAAATCAATCAGGACAAATCCTATTGCTATATTTAACATTATTTTCTGAACACTGAGGTTATAACACTGTCAAATGTCTAACTTAAGTCTTCATTCATCTGAGTTACTTACTGGATTGGGCCTTAAAATGGAACTGCTGTGATTAAATGTCTGTGGATAATTTACACCCATAAAGTCCAAGAAGCAAATGAATGTCCCCTAAAGTGTTTCATGGCAGGTGTGGATGTGGTCCCTGTCCAAAAAGAGTGCTCAATCTTTTCTAAAGATTTTTAATTGCTCTTATTAAATTGATCTTTTAATTGATCTTATTAAACTAAATACTGTGGTTTAGTTATACCTTGAAATTTCAATAGGAAAAATTAAACCTGCAAGAATACAAAGTAAGTCCAGTAAGCAGCACAGTTGTACATGAAACACAGAACTCCATGAGGGATGCTGAGGTGATTTACCTGGCATTGCTAGGGAATAATCAACTGTATCTGTGACTGAATGGAAAAGTTGGGCCTGAGAAGCCTTCTTGAGTTGGTAAAGGAAGCCTGCCAGTGCCATCAAGTTTAATTTGTCAGCAGCATCTTCAAAGAGCCTGTGAGTAAGAGAACAGAATCTAATTGAAAAATTCATGAGATGCAGACTGTAGGTAAGAGCCCTTATCTGTACACGGGTGCTGCGTGTTGCCTTTGGTCACACATTGCACTACTGAGGGCTTTTTCATTTAGACAGTGCTGCAGACCTTGGTCCAGAAGCTTTAATGACTGGAAAGTAGAATGGTGCTGTAGGACCAACCAGAACTTTTCCAAGTTTCAAATGTGGTACTAAACCAAAAAGCCACTTTTTCAAGGAATTAATGCTTTGCCATTACTGTACCTTAGTGTTATATGCAGTTCATGAACCAGTAATCAAAAAAAGAGTGAAAATGTGCCCAAGTCTTACATCATCATAGCTTCATTAACTTCAGAGTTACACCAGTTTACGCCATCTGAACTTACAGCCTCTTTCATGAAAAATAGATTAATTCAAATCTTAGATTTAAAGTTTCTGTATCTGAAACACTATTCTGGAATACAAACAGGAGCTATTTTTAGCTGTAATGAGCTCATAAGATTTAAAAGTTAAGATCTGTACCCTTAAACAAACCAGTAAACATGCTTACATAGGCAGTGAGTTCCACAGAGATTACGGTGGAATTTCATGTGGTGTAGCCACAGCCCGATAAAAACACAATTTGCTGACATTGCCTTTCATGAAAAGCTTTCAAGTCCTAGGAAACTGAAGATTGAGTCCTAATGACACTCACACTGAAGCAGAAATGCAGAAAAGCAGAAATCAAACTTGCATCATTAGAATCACAGTACTAATATTTTCTAATCCTCAGAAGCAAGCTGTATTGGGAGCTTCTTAAATAAAAGAATGCACAGAGTCAAAATCCTACAAGCACTGTTAGTATGGATTTCCTTTTCCTCTGAATTTACAAGGAACTGCCTGCTTTGGGTAGAGATCAAGCATGTAAATGTCAGTTGGAGAAAAAAGGCTATTAGATGCATGTAAAACAAGGAAATTCTCTATTCTAGCCTGGGCTACTGGATGAACAACAGAAATTGAAAAAAAAGCTTGTGACATATCCATCTGCAGACCATGTTGTAGAGACATTTGACCTAGCCACCCTGTGACCATGCTTGGTGGTCCTTCCTCTCCTCCTTCAGACACGCTGGGGCAGGCTGACAAGCTCTCCCCATGGTCCTCAACTGCATTCTAACTGACACTGGTCTCGCTGCTCAGTCCCTGTCGGGACAAGATGTTTGATTTAATGAACACAATGTTAATTTACATGCAAACAACAAATCCACCCCTGCCAGCATGCATTTTATTTACTCGGCATATTCACTGCTGTGCACAGATGTGCTTAGCCCAGAACCTGCAGAGCAGGTACTGCAGAGATGCAGAAAACTAGGTCTTTGAGTAACTGCTTTGAGGACACACATACAGCTCTCTTGTGAAACACTTGCTGAAGCAAGTGGCTACAACCAACAAAGATTCTTCCACGTCTACATCACAAAAAAGGTCCATTTTGGTCCTGTTCTGGGAACAAGGATTCTGGTTCCTGACAGCACTGCTTTTACCTGTCAGCTTGCGTGGAGAGTGTAAGAACAGCTTTGGCAGCACTGGTCCCACACAGTAGGCTGCCTCCACGGAAGTCAAAAGCTCTGCCCTTACTGCTCTCCTTGATGAGTTCCTGGATAGAAACTGGCTGAATGACAGGACTGCTGTTGAGGGTGGTCTCCTGCTGGGGAGTCAGTGCCTGGGGAGATTCCCCAGGCTCAGAGTCTGTGTGCAGCCCTCCAGCTGCCTGCTGTGACTGGGTGATGGTAAGGGAAGGCTGTGAAGCCCCATCGCTGAAGTGTGTGTGCTCCAGTGTGCCAATGTATTCACACACCCTGAGAACAAATGGAGAAGAAAAAGGTGAATAAAACCCCCAAAACAACAACTCCTTCCCTCACTGAACAAACAGTTAGGTTCATACTCCAGAGGTGAATCAGAAGGATTCTGGTGCCTCACTGTGAGAAGCCATCTTACATGGAAACCTCCTGCCAACCTGCAGGCACAGGTTTCTACATCTGAACCAGATACAACACACAAGACATTTCTCTCAGATTGTAAACAGATGATCTCTAATACTCAGACTACACTTAGACAACCTTCTTACAACCTCTGTCTTCCCATTTGCCTAGGTAGCAAATATTTTTGTGAAGGTCCCTGAAAAGTCCATTTAGTTTCCTGGGTCTGCTGTACTTTTCTGGTAACTAAAGCTTCTAAGCATTGATTTTTGTCTCTGAATAGTGGTGGAAAACAGCAATCTTTTCACTTACAGATACTGGCAGTTAACTCACTCTGACACTGTTTATACAGAAGAATTTCACAGGATCTCAGGATGTTAGGAGTTGGAAGGGATCTCTGGAGACCACTGAGTCCAACTGCCCTGCCAGAGCAGGACCACAAAATCTAGCTCAGGTCGCACAGGAATGCATCCAGATGGGTCTTGACAGTCTCCGGAGAAGGAGACCCCACAACCTCCCTGGGGAGCCTGTTCCAGTGCTTTGTGACCCTTACAGTAAAGGAGTTCTTCCTCACATTGAAGTGGAACTTACTGTGCTATAGTTTACATCCATTGCCCCTTGTCCTATCACAGGGTACAAGTGAAAAAAGGTTGTTCCTTCTTGACACCCAGCCCTCAGATACTTATATGTATTTATTAAATCCCCTCTCAGTCTTATATTCTCCAGACTAAAACTTTCAGAGTACATAAAGTGTTTTATTTCAGTCCCTTACTTTCAGGCAACATTATATAAATTCTGTTTCTTTTGGGAAAGTTGTTGAGTACCTGAACACATGAGGCCAACAGTCCTGATTGTGGCTTCCCATCTCCAGGCCCACATTAAGGACTGCATCCATACACAAAACATGAGCAGTATGCAGGCAGACTCCCTGCACTTTCCCCATCTGCTCCAGTTTCTGCTCCACTTTCTGTTTCACTGCAGAACGAAATAATTTAAAAAAAAATTATCTTCTCCAGCTTTTAAACAAATATTGGTTTGTATATAGGGTGATGGCAATAGTGTTCAGTCTGAAAGCTATGCAAGAGTGTGAATATTAGACAAAAACAAATCAGAGAAACCCATTTCTTCCTAATAAACCCAAGGCACTTTTAAAATTAAAGTCCCTTTTGATTGATTTTATATGCATGAAAAAAATAATGCCAGATTGACACCCTCTACCTCCAAATTCACATCTTGTTGCCCACAGAACAGATGGAGACTGCCAGTGATATGACATGTTTCTCTTTGGACCTGGCTGGCTGTATATTTATTTATTTTTACCAAAACCTTGTTCTTTAAGTAAAAAAAGAGTGTGTGGATTCCACATCTACTTCCAAACCAAAGTTTCTCCAGAGAGACTTTGTTAATGTATATAAGTCATGTCAAACCATCTAGACGTTGTTCTTTTTCCTACGAATTGTGGTGTATCAGAATGGGAACAAAATTTGAAGCTTTGCAAGGTTCCATAGAACAGATCTATTCACCTCTAGCCACCACTGCTGCCTCCACTTTGCTTCAGTGTGGCTTGGCCAACTTGCTTCAGTTGCATCTAGCAGGATGGTAAAAAGCTAGTTTATATTTAGTCCTATTCGCAGAATCACAGAATCAATCAGGTTGGAAAAGACCTTTAAGATCAAGTCCAACCTATCACTCAACACCATCTAATCAACTAAACCATGGCACCAAGTGCCACTTCCAGTTTCCTTTTATACACCTCCAGGGACAGTAACTCCACCTCCCTGGGCAGCCCATTCCAATGTCAATCCCTCTTTCCGTGAAGAGCTTCTTCTTAGTATCCAGCCTAAACCTGTTCTGGTGCAGCTTGAGACTGTGTCCTCTTGTTCTGTCACTGCTTCCCTGGGAGAAGAGACCAACCCCCATCTGGCCACAACCTCCTTTCAGGTAGTTGTAGAAAGCAATAAGGTCTCCCCTGAGCCTCCTCTTCTCCCTGCTAAACAACCCCAGCTCCTTCAGCCGCTCCTCAAAGGGCTTGTGCTCCAGACCCCCCACCAGCCTTGTTTTCTCTACTGAGACACCAAATTTAAGTGTGAAGTAGGGTCATACATGCAACATTGTGTTTTGCTACAGCCTTCTTGTGATTAGAAACCAGAGGTCAGTTTCATTTTTGGAGGTAATATGAGATAAGTTAGGTAATGTAATCTCATTGTTACCCTGAGCTATAGTATCACTGGGCTCTTGGATTTCTTTTTCATCTTTCTCTTCTTGGACACAGGAGGCAGCAGCCATTTGGGCAAGAGCAGATGCACAGTTAGCAGCAACTCCTGTAAAGAAACAGCTCAATTACTGTTTAACCAGCATTCCCTCCCCAATCACACATGATCTTATCAAGAGGCTGTGTCAAAGGAAGTTGGCTGGATATGCCAAAGTTGTGGGGCAGATGTGCTTTATGAGGAGTCCTACAGTTCAAGTTCCTACACAAGGCTGGAACTGGATGCTGCTTTTCTCTGTTGCAAATTCATAAAGGAAAGTTTTGTGAGTCTGCCACGACATCTCACTTGCCGCAGTACCTAGCGCACAGCTCAGCCGGGCTGCCCTCCTCAGTCCATCCAGGCTCACACAAATGGAGTCCTTCTCCTTTTGGTTCTGCTCCTTGGCTCCTTCTGCTCCTAAGATGAAGGCCAGCCCCTTGGAGCTGCCTGCCATGCGGCCAGTCAGTGGTGTGGACAAAGTGTCAATCAAGTTCTTCCAACAGCCAATTAAAAGGTAACGGGCAAAAGCCACTCCTAAAGTGAGAAATGCATTACTGGTACTATTGGATAATGACATACCAGCAGTTTTATCATCAGTGGTAAAAAAACAAGTTCTACTCATCCTTTGCATGCTGGACTACCAAGTCACATATAGAATGTACTGTTAAACTTCCCTCAACCCTTCAATTGCTGCTCTAAACCACAATTTATCATGAATCATAGAATCATAGAATGGTAAGGTTGGAAGGGACCTCAAGGATCATCTAGTTCCAAACCCCTGCCATAGGCAGGGACACCTCCCACTAGTACAGGTCACTCAAGGCCTCGTCCAAACCGGCCTTGAACCCCTCCAGGGAGGGAGCAGCCACAACCTCCCTGGGTAACCTGTTCCAGTGTCTCACCACCCTCACTGGAAAGATCTTCCTCCTAACATCCAGTCTAAATCTCCCCTCTGTCAGTTTAAATCCATTGCCCCTCATCCTGTCATTGCAAGACCTTGTAAATAGTCCCTCCCCAGCATTCCTGTAGGGCTCCTTCAGATACTGGAATATGCTTAAGGTATATAACAACTCTCTGCTGGTAGGTACACTTGTGTTTATAATAGAGTCTTAATACCTGCAACAACAGAATCATCTGTCTTCTGGTTTTGGGAAAGAGGAGACTGAGCTGAAGCAGAAGCCATCAATTGCCCACCAATTGCACTGCTTCCCAAGCCGTCGATATCTGTCAGAATATTAAAAACCAACAGATTAGTATTCAACACACAGATGGTGGAAGGAAAGTATCTCCTGCTGGCTCTTTGTTCAGTCAGGTACTAGAACCCCTGATTTCTCAGGTATGCTTTTTAGTTGCTATTTTCTGACAGTCTTTTGAACCCTCGGCATAAACATGAGGTGCGGCATCTTAGGATTTGCTCAGTGTAACTAAGATGTTCTTGAAGGGAGGAAATATCCCACTGTGTAAAGCCTTCCTCTCACCACCAAAGTCAAAGTTACACAGTCAACATATCTCTCGATAAAGCTTTTATGGTATTTCTTACAATGCAGAACTTCCAACAACCTTCAGTCTTCACATATCTTAGTTTAACTTTCAAACCTTGCCAAATCTTTTACCTAGATGTTCCCAGACTTCACTCTGGATCCTTGACATTCACTAGCATCTGATCTCCTAAATGTGGTTTTCAGTATATCTAGTAGATTCAACCTCAACCAAAGAAATACAGCCCTTTCTGTAACACAGCAAAAGACTAGCTTCTCGTGTTAGGAAAGTCAGGTTGATCTCCTTTCTTGCAGCCCCTCCCTGTCTCAAGTCTTCTCCACATACTTAATTGGCTATTGTTTTTCCAAAGTGTTTCTTTCAACTTCCCAGCTCAGTAGCTAAAAGCAACACTGAGCTCAATGTAATCAGCAGAGAAGCTTTCAGAGCAGTGCTCTTCAGTTACCGGTGGTTAATGGCTCAGCTGAAAACAGTGCCCTCCTTGCATCCATTGTTTTAATTACCTTTTTGCATTCATACAATTCAAACATTCAAGCAGGCAGTGCACTTTATATCAGTATTATAGACATCCTGCTACCTTTCAGCTGATACAGTTTGATTTTTTTCCCCTCTGATATGAAACTATGAATTGTTTTTAAGCAATTGTTAGAGGTTCTTCATGTTTTCAGCTTCTCTAGTGCTATTTGGTATATCCCTGGCATAGGGCCAATGTGAATCAAGGGGACACCAATCTGTGGAAGGTTTCCAGGGTCATATGTCACTACTTATATTTTGTTTTGCACCACAGACACACTAAAATGGTTTTGCTATGACATCAAGAAAACAGTAGCCTCACCACTAAGCATCAACAGGTACTATGTCTATCAGAACTAAAGCTGACAGAATTAACAGATTCACAGATTCATAGAACACCAGGTTGGAAGGGACATCAAACATAATCTAGTCCAATCTGAAATGAGATGGCTCAGCACCCTGTCAAGCGGGGCCTTGAAACTGTCCAATCCACCACCTCCCTTGGGAGTATATTCCAATGTCTAATAGTTCAAATGGTGAAACAAAATTTTCTGGCATCCAGTCTGAATCTTCCTGGTAGCAACTTGCCCCCATTACTCCTCATCTTTACCACGTGACTCTGTAAAAAGGGAGTCTCCCTCCTCATGATAGGCCACTCTTTATGTACTTGTCTATGGTTATGAGGTCTCCCCTAAGCCTTCTCTTCTCAAGGCTGAACAAACCCAGTTCTCTCAGCCTTCATTCAGATGACAGGTCTTCCAGTCCTCTGATCACTCTTGTGGCCCTTCTCTGGACCCCCTTCCAGCCTGTCTGCATTCTTCTTGTACATCAGGGTCCAATACTATACACAGTACTCAAGGTGCGGCCTTTCCAATGCTGAGTAGAGTGGGAGAATGACATCTTTATCCCTGCTTGTGATACCCCTATTAATGCAACTCAGCATCCTGTTGGCTTTCTTTGCCACTGCAGCATACTGTTCACTCATGCTGAGCCTTTTGCCCACCAAGACCCCCAGGTCCTTCTCCACAGTGCTGTTCTCAAGCCAGGTGGCACCCAATCTGAGCTGCATCCCTGCGTTACATGCTCCCAGGTGCAAGACTCTTCACCTGGCCTCACTAAACTTCACACAGTTCTGCTTCACTGAAAAATCTATTCTCCTTGTCTCCAGGGGACTATTTGTTTTTAAACCCACACTTCAAAAGCTTTCTGTCTGATCCCAAACAAATGCATAAGTACCTGCCACTGTTCAGTCTTACTCCTCCTGTACCAGCAACTCTGTGAAACACCACATATTGCACGATGACATACTGTTCTGTACAAAAGCAGTCTGTTAATGTAGCTTGTTTTAGACATGTTGGGAAATTAGCCTTCCCACTATAACACAGTACTGACCAGTTAACATGGTGATAAGGGGAAGGCTGTGCTCTTCAGGGCTTCCCCAGTATCCAGCTTCCCCCAACATGTTCCTCTCTAGCACCTGGTGGTACAGTTCTTCCACCCAGGTCTGGGAAAATACCATCAACACTCCACTGGACTGGACTTGCTTCATGAACTCCTTCTGCAGAGAACCATAAGAACCAGACGTCAGTCAACAGTAAGCCCCACAGCATGAGGCTCAGCCCCTAGATCTACCCCTGAATGTAAGGGAATGCAGGAGTAGAAATGAAGTCATGCACAAACAAGAACTAACTGAGAATCCAGTCTGTGTCTATAGTTGAAAATGATGTGAACAAGGAGCCCTCCCTTCTCTTACCGCAGTTCATGCAAGATGCACATTATAATAACAATTCTCTCACAGAGTGATAATAGGACATGCTGATCTCCCAGCTGCTTCCATGATGTAGGGGTAAGATCTCAATTCCCATAAAAGGAAGTTGTGGTACCTAATCTTGGCTGTCAGGGAAATCAGGCACTGAACAGTCACCACAGATGAAATAGAGTACACTTAGATATCTGAACTATTTTCAACAATTTTTGGGTCATGCTCAGGCCTGCTGTGCTGTCCCTAGAGAAGGTTCCACATCACAGATCTTCTCTCACAGCTGCTGAAGAACATACCAGAACTGATGGNGGGGACACACCTTCCTAACCATCACAATGTTAAAACCCATTTAGGTTTTGAGGTCTTCCAGAATATAAATTCTCTTATGTGGGAAGTTCAGATATTGCGGTTTTTGGTTGTTTTTTGTTGGTTTTGGGTTTTTTTGGTTTCACTAATTTTTATTTTTAATTTTTAGGAAAACCATGAAATGATATCTCTTGTGCAACTCAGTTGAAAAACAAATTAATGTTTTCTAACTCCTGCAGACTTCAAATCACTTTTTAAAAAGCACAAGAAGCTGAGGAATCCCAGGTGCCGCAAAAAAGAATCAGTTCATATTACTAAAACCTAATTATTTTTCACTCTAGCTTTTCGTGTCTTCATCTGTGCAAATACAAAATCCAGTAGTAGGCAAGAAATTTGTCATTAAGCTTAAAAGCAGTTGCAAGACGAAGGTATGTCCCTTGACAATGGGCATGAACAACACTTGCTGTATTGCATGATGCTAATGAAGATCTGTTCTGAAGCTGGAGTATCAAAATGCCTGCTACTTTAATGATTATAAGTAAGCAGCATTCATCCCCCCCTTAAATTGCAGAGAAGCTGTGTAATTCAGATGCATGACATTTATCATGCAAGATTCATAAGCAGCTTGGAGAATGCTTCATTTGCAATTATTATTTCCCCACTTAGCAAGCAGCCTAAAGGCTTTACGTGTGGGCTGTTGTATGTGAAAGAAAAAACAAATTTTCTGGCTTTAACAGTTGTCCCATATCCCCCAACTCACCAGTAACACAGGGGCTTGGGCAGGCTTTTTCCTGTAGAAATCCGAGTTGACCAATTTGAGGTTGAGCAGCAGAGTGTAATGTGAGACCATGTAGAGACTATCTGCGTTCATCAGAGTCTGGAAGCTGAAATTCAGGTTTCCCTCAAATCCTGGTGAGTGCATCATACCTAACAAAAACAGCATGTGAGCTCTCACATTTTACACAGATTTTGCCTGGAAAGAAAATAATCAGAAACTAACCCTAGCACTTCAGCAGGCACAGATTGCTAGAACAGTTAATGGATTATCAGCAGAAATTACTCTACTAATGGTACTAGGACAGGAAATAGAAAAATAAGGAGTCATCTGGAATGTGGTGTTACAAGGTAAACTGAGCACTCCAGCAAAGCAACACAAAGTCTGAAATACACAGGAGCACCAGAATGCCTCGGGATGGCTGCCGGGCACAAAGCACAGGGCAGGACACATCTGCAATGCTAACTGGAAAGGTGAGGTGGGAAGGGGCAGAGGCAAAGCCTGCATACTTAACTGAGCAGACACTGCACCAAATGGTGCCAAGGAGGGCGACAGCCCTTTCACCTCCACACTAAATGTGTCCCTGATAAGTGAATCGTTGGATCAGGACTTGGACTGCTCAGCACCTTGCAGGATCAGGTTGTAATCATCACTCTCTCCAAGGCCTAGAGATATGTGGACAAATATTTTGGGGCCAAGCTGGCTGGAACTCATTACAAATCCAAGCCCTTTTTAGTTCATACAAGATCTGCTTTCCAGATAGCTGAACACTTGTAGCTCTGTCAGAACCTGTAAGGACTCAGTACTCCTGAAAACACTGTTTGCATAAAATGACAGCCTACAACTATGCCTAGTGGCACAATCTCACTTTCCTAGGTAGAGTGGACAGCATATATATTGTTATCTGAGTAAGCTGATCTACTGGTAAAAAAACACAAATCAAGTACAAGCAATACCTAATTGAATGCCCATGATCTGTAGTTGAGGCCATGAAAAAATCAGAAATTTAAGACCCCTCCACACGACTCACGTTGGCTGTGAAATCCATTCATATAATACCAGTTAGGGAAGATTAAGGAGTAAGCTTTATCCTGGTGGCACATTTGAAAGGAAACAAAAAAACCCAGCTTCCAAGGTTAGTTACACTATGAAGCAAAGCTGTGTTAATTTGTCAATTGCTGCACTGGTTTACTGTAAATATATTTCTCCCACCATAAAGTTTATACCTCTTCTTAGACAAAATACAACAAACCATTAACATTAAAGGAAAAAAAAATGAAAAAGAGAAAATAAAATCCACACACAGAAAAGAAGCAAACGTTTTTCTTGCCTCGTGAGAGTTTGAAAGCTCTGTTCTGCTGCCTTCTCGGACTTTCCACTGTCGTCACTTTGGGGGCGTGGATAAGGTGAGTAACTGTTTAAGGGTGGATTTAGAAAGAGAGTAACTGTTCCAGGGTGGGTCTAAAAAATGAATAGCTGTTCAAGGGAGCAACCTTTGTGGGAGAGAAGTGATTGGGCTGGCACAAACCATACCCACACAGGTTGACATGTGCTTGGGGTATATTTCTCTTGGTGAATGTTAACAGAGAATCCTTACCTAGTACCAAAACTGCAAATACATGCTCGAAAGTCACCTGTGAGCAGCTTTAATGATTCCTTCATCACTGAAGGCAAAGATGCATCTTAACACTGTTGGATGGAGGATCATGATATTGATGTAACTGGAATATATTGATCTGATGTCTTATCTCACTTAAATAGGTATCTCAGGGACTAGAACCTGCTAGAGTAACAAAAAACTCAAGGCAAAGAGGTATGTAAAAGGAAAAAAAAAACCCACTTCATTTTGCATCAAAATACTTTTTAACAGTGCAATCTCCTATGCAAGACTACAATTAAAAAGGAAGGTGTATAGCTCCATATATATGTGGCTACTGTGTAGGGGAGTATGTATCTGAGCACCCAAAAAGTGTTTGAGAAAAACGTGAACCCTAATTTCCTCTAAATTACAGAAAAATAAACAACCGCATTTGAAATGCTGAGATCCCTAAAGCAGGAGACTAGCTGACGCATAAACCCCAAGTGCTGCTTACCAATATAAAAATCCTGCCACTAAAAGCTATAAAATAAAAACTGAAAAGAGGTGCTAAAAATATTTGCTATGAATTACTCACACAATGGCATATGATTTTTAGAATTAATGCCTTGATGCTGTAGTTCATGAGAATAAAATCATAGAATGGTCTGAGTTGGAAGGGACCTCCAAAGGTCATCCAGTCCAACCCTCTCTGCAGTCAGCAGGGACATCCTCAACTAGATCAGGCTGCTCAGAGCCCTGTCCAGCCTCACTTTGAATATCTCTGATGATGGGGCCCCAATCACTTCCCTGGGCAACCTGTTTCAGTGTTCCACTACCCACACAGTAAATAACCTGTTCCTAACATCCAATCTAAATCTGCTCTTCTCTTTGAAGCCACTGCCCTCATCCTGTCACCACAGGCCTTTGTAAACAGTCTCTCTCCTGCCTTCTTGTAGACCCCCATCAGGTATTGCAAGGCTGCTATTAGGTCTTCCTGGAGCCTCCTCTTCCCCATGCTGAACAATCACAGATCCCTCAGCCNCCCCATGCTGAACAATCCCAGCTCCCTCAGCCTGTCTTTGTAGCAGAGATGCCCCAACCCTCTGATGATTTCCATGACTCTCCTCTGGACCTGCTCCATCAGGTCCATGTCCTTCCTGGACACAGTACTCCAGGTGAGGTCTCACCAGAGCAGAGTAATAGCTATATTCAAATACTGATTATCAATTACAGCAATCCACCAGCTACACTAAATGATGAGGTTAGCAAACTGATTGAATGGAGGCAGCAGTTCGTTTAAATTGGCCAGTTAAAAGGAGGTCCTGAAAAGATGCAAATAATGTTTTGTGAGAGTCATGATAATTTTGAGAATTTTTAGGTAGTTCAGTAATTTGTAAGATAACTACAACACTCGAGTGTCACTAAGGACTTTTTTTAAATTTTTTTTTTTTTTGGCATTGGTTTTATCTAGCAACAAGAAGGAACTGTCTGAGGAAAGATGAAAACGATAGATTAGGAAGGCTTAGCTGACATGACATTTTCCATGCTTATGCTTCCACACCAGTGCCTCAAATTATTACCTCAATTCATTGCTTTTCAGTTCTATGAAAACATAATAATATTGCAATACTATTTAAGCATCTACTTTCTAAGAAAGACTACTAAATTGTAGCAATGTATTTTTCTCCCAAAGTGTAGGAAGAAATGAAAAATTAAACANCCTCCTCTGGACCCGCTCCAGTTAAGTTAAATAAGGTCTGTCAGAAACACGAAAATACTGCTTCTGTATTGGCTGGCCTCAGAACTGCCCCTTTTCTTAAATCTTCACCAATACGCACATTTCCTAATGTATATTTCACTAATTATATGTGTAGAGAAGTTGTATGTACAATGAACAGGACCAGCTTCTCTAATTCAATCAACTACTTTGTGCCTTGAATTGTTGGTGCTAAAGGAGTCCTGAAGTAAGGACTCAAACATTGCTTACAGAAGCAGATTTAACTGGCATCTTGGAATGGAATCTCTCCAGCAGAAATTCTCACGCCCAGGAATGTGTTTTAACTTGAGTAATTTTCTTCAAACTCATGCCTCACCTACCTTACCTCAAGAGGATTGACAGACTTTTGCTTAAGACCTGAGGTACATGTTAAGAGACTATTTCAGCTGGACTGAGTTGTATCCAGATGTTCAACTGAAAAAAATGGAACTGCACCGATGGTTTTAGAGTATAAAACTACAACTCTGTGAAAACATGAGGATACCTCTTCCAAGCTATTTTAATTAAAAAACTTGCTGATGGCACCTTCTAAGAATAAGTCACCAAATCAGATTGGAGACGTGGTGTACATTCTTAAGCACAGATTTAGCTGTGGGGGTGGTTTTCCTAGGAAAGTGAAAAGTCTTCCTCAACTCCACAATCTAAGCCCAGGACTAGAACTAGGTATCTTTTTAAAGGGAAATATACAAACCAGAAGTTATGGACTTAATGCAGAAAGGGAGTGATATTCTTCCACCTTTCTCACTGTATTACTTATACCAAATGGCAACAAAAGCTGCAGTTAGCCTTAAAATCTAGAAGTCTGCTAGGTCTGCTTCTTCCCATGCTTTAAAATGTTCTAAAGTGATTCAACAGAAGAGAAAAGAAGCAGTATACTCATTCATGCATGAGGGAACAGGTGCACAAACATTTGACCCACAGTTCTAGTCCTGGTCTTTCGGCATAACATCAAGATCACACTTTTTCAGGAAAAAGAAATCCCTTGTGACAGAATCACAGACTGTTAGAGGTTGGAAGGGACTTCCAGAGAACATCGAGTCCAACCCCCCTGTCAAAAGCAGGATTAAAAAAAAAAAGAAAGAATGCTTTGGAGCACCTCAGTTAGGAACTTAATTAATATTAATGTTCCTTTTAAGATATGTTCCTTTTAAGATATCCCCTTTCTGTGATATAACATGGCCAATCTTTCTTAAGAATGTCACCTACCATTTTCCTGAGTTCAAAGAATCACAGAATCATAGAATCATTCAGGTTGGAAAAGACCCTTGGGATCATCAAGTCCAACTCTACTCTACAAAGTTCACCCCTAACCCATATCCCCAAGCAACGCATCTAAACGATCTCTAGACACATCCAGGGTTAGTGACTCAACCATCTCCTAAGGCAGCCCATTCCACTTCTTCTGGGAAAAACTCTTATCCTAATGTCCAGTCTAAACCTACCCTGTTGCAACTTGAGGCCATTCCCTCTTGTTCTATTGTTAATTATCTGTTAGAAGGGACCAGCACCAACCTCTCCACAACATCCTTTCAGGTAGCTGCATAGAGCAATGAGGTAGAGCTTATTTGGGCAGCATTTGAACAGAATATCAGAAATATCAGCTAATAAGCATCTTCACATCTACATTATGCTGTTTGATGATGTGAGGCATCCCTTCTGACACTGTATGAGTTTAATGTGTGTGAGAGTGTGCAAATGAATGAGATAATGATTAGGAGAGGAGCAGTAAGAAAGGCAGTTGTGATTAATTACTAAAGAAACAGAGAAATATATTTTAATAAACATTTCCACTTTGGCCATTGTCAGGAAAAATAAATCCTTTTCAAGAGATACGTATTTTTACATATGTACTATGTACTATCAACAGGATAAACTAACCTTTGTATGACTTTATTTTTTTTATTGACCAAGTCAAGACAGTAAAGGTTCTAACCCTGCAAGAACTTCAAGTATTTAATCTCTTAAAGAGTAAGAATTTTAACTGTTTTTCACTTGGTTTGTGCTTTGAGCTTTGCATTTTTTGTCATGATATCAGTATTAAGAGAAACAAAACTGAAAAAGACAGTTGCTCCTCTTTTTCTATCCTCTCAATGCTGTGGCATTTTTATTACCTTCCTGGAAAGGTAATAAAGCAAGGTACTCATGTCTCTTTGAAAACAAGTCATTGTCCTCCCCACATCTATTTTATACTAAGGAGCAACCCTGACCTCTCTTTAATGACAGCATGTGCACACCTTCTCAACAGATCTTCAAACACCAGTGAAGAGGTGTCCTCCTACAGAAAATTTGATTTCTCTATTGACTGAGGACATAACCCAGAGCCTGTTAAGAGTCAATGGATTGACCTCCCTTTGAATCAGTGCCTGCATACTCGGTTTGCTTTGCCCTAAATGAAGCTTGCTGCTGTGGAGGAATGTGCTTTGTAAAGCACAAATCTCCTTACTGTGGCTACGTTCTCTGAAGATGAAATCCTACAAGAGAATCTGTGTACAATGCTGTCACAGCATGCTGGTTAGACAGTAAATATTTGCTTGCAAACCTGAGCAGAACGTGGAAGAGAAGCTCTGCAGTGCTCCATCCACCTCCTCTATGCTGGGAAGAGCTATAAGCCGAGGAAGAAGAGCTTCAAGTGACTGGATAAAAAGCCGCGCGCTGTGCTGGTCTGCTTCTTGGTTTTTCAGCAGCTTGAGAGAGAGAGCAGCAGTACGTAAGGACCTGTGACCTGGACAATCCCGTGGTGTCTGCTCCTCATCAGCCAGGGAGCAATTGTCAGAGCCTATGTCTGAGACATCTGACCTGCCCGAGTCCTTCTCTGCTGCCATGGAATACTGATCGCATGAATCAAACTCAGTCCTAGAAAGGTCCTGCTCATCCACACTGAAGTTACTTTCACTGTATCTGGATCCATAGGACCGAGTCTTGCAATCAACTGATAAGAAGTTAGTTATATCTGGATAGACTATGGTGTGACTTCTCTGAACAACATCTGGCTGGTCAATAGTTTCTGACTCTGGTTCTCTGTAATGAATTTCTTTGCTTTCGTGTACAGCTGGAGATGGCAGTGAGGTTTTCTGACATTCTGGATTATCCTCTGGAGTTGTTTGTCCCATATCTCCTTCCAAAGTGGTCTGACCAGTGTCTGTGGTAACGCTAATGCTAATATCAGGACTCTTCTCATTTCCTGATTCCCAGGCAGGATTTTCTGAGGACAGGATTTGCCTCTGCCACCTAAAGTCAGCATCATTGATCTCCATGGAGTCTCTGCTTGTCTCAGTTCCATCCTTCAATTCTTCTAAGCGTCGGAGTAGCAGTTGGATTTGCTCTTCACTAAGACCCCTTCCTTGGCTCAGCTCATCTAATGCTCCAAGTAGGGCAAAGACACAGGACACTGAAGCATAACATGCTTCAATACCACCTTTGATGCATGCTTCTGTCATCCCATCCATGATACTACAATTAAAGCAGAGTTTATTTAAGTGATGCAGCACATACAGTGAGCATTTGTCACCATCATCTAACCAGGAAAAAAGTAGTGAAATTATCCTGTAAGACTACTCCTGAGAATGACAATGAGTATTAGAACAAATTATTAACTTTCCCATGTGGACATGGCTGTTCTATAAAGGGAATGACAAGGAGGGGAACAGGTATTGCACGCTAGTGTCTCTCACAGACGTGCACTTCCACTGGAAAAAACCCTCAATACTCAACTGAAGCTAAATTTAAAACCAACTGTGTCCTGAAAATCATTTTATCTGCAAGACATTATTTTTATAAGAAATGAGAATCCTTCTTGCTCAATCTGACAATGTTTAAATTTCCAATTACCTCCCTCACTTTGGAAATGCACCTCTAAAGAAGCACATAGTCATTTCATTGTAAGACTAGGGACCCAAACCCAAGACTTTCTAGCTGTAAACCAAAATATCTGAGTACTTTGGCAAACTCCACAAGGTGATTATCTATGCCTTTACAAACAGGGCCAGATTGATTACGAACAACAGCTTTTGCCTCTCTTCCACTTCACAGCTTCCTTAACTAGGGAGGTGCCCTACATCACATTTGGGTATGCTGAAGGAACAACTGTGTAAGTGTCCTGTGTTCACAGGTTTAAGACAGAAGAGACTAAAGGAGGAAACAAAGCATACAGCTTGAGAAGATCCAGATGGGACTTCCTTTTAGAAATAGACTTCTTCCTGGATTCAGACTCAGAAGAGCAGGGCCCTGCCAAGTCACAAAGCCGCCGAGGACTGCCAAGTATCTGAAAGGAAAGGGAACAGAAGTTGCTGGAGGATTATGTAAGCATTAGCTAAATGAGTCAGCCCTGGAACCTGAAGCAGCAGTACAGTAATTTCTCAGAGCAAAGAAAACCAGCACATGGGTGTTCTACTTACTAGAGCTACCTTTCCTCTCTTTAAAGGCAGAAAAGCTGAGAGAAAAGCAGAATATTCAGCAAGAATCACATACAGATTGTTCTCCAGTTTGACTGAGTATGATACAGCACACATGACAATCTTGATGCCTAAATATAGAGCAAGTATCTTCCATTATATTATACACCAAAGGGCACCTTTTCCTTCAGTCACCCAGTTACGAAATTATAAGAGTCAAGTAATGATAAACAAAGTGATTCCTTCTGACTCAGCCTGCTGGGTGGCATCTTCTTAATGCCCACCAGGAAATACACAGAGAAGGCTTTCCAAGTAAGCTCATATCAATAATCAGAAAGAGGCAATAAATATGCTCTGTAGGAAACAACATAGACTTGTTGATAGAGTGAACTTTTCATGAGATTTCAATTAAAATTAGAGGGAGACAACTACCAGAGTGGTGTTAGGAGAGATCTACAGACACAGAGCAGCCTATGTACGCACAATCCTGTAAGAGAGACCACTGCTCCTACAAGTTATTTAAGTTGCCTTGTGTTCCACAACATGAGAAGAAAGCCACACATGTGAAATGGAATAACCTATAACTTCAGCTGCTGCTCAAAGAAGTCTCTAAATACTCCCGTTCTGGCATTGTCACAGGCACTGGGCAAGAGGCCAGAATGGACTGGTCTTGACATGGCTACTTAAGACATGGGCAGCTTCCTTATGGCTGTTCTAATAAAACTCAAGGAAACAGTATTTTAAAAATCTGGAATATAATCAAAGCATATATTCACTTTAAGAGTCTGGAACACCTTACTGTGAGGACAAATATCTCCTTCTAGCAAAAGCAGAAGGTGCAGACAGATGCCAAGGGAGTTGAGAACAAGATCACTACACCTAAAAGAGCCTAAGATCTGCTCCATGCAGTACCACAGCATGAACACTGATAGAGTTGCCATAGCAACTCACATCATGGAGACAAATATAGCTATTACAACTTCATAGAACTAAAAATATTTGTCGGTGTGGCTTTGATGTGACAGTTGTGTTCAGAAAGGGTGATTTCAACATCCTTAACAGTAAGGTATGGAAGGAACTGGCATGTGCATGTGTCAGCAACATCTACTGTTAAATAAACATTTCACATTACATGTCTGGATTTGCACATGTGACTGTCCTACCTCTTTCATAATTTTGATGGCTTCTACTCGGTGCTGAGGCGGTGGATAAAGCAATATCCGGTGATAAAGAGACTGCAGCACAGGCTTCATGGATTCCACTGACCCCACCAGTCGAACCAGCTCTGCTGCAATGTAATAGATAGTCCGTGCAACGGGCCCACTAAGGGCAGGCGCTGTGGAGGAACAGCCTGAACCACGGCCATGATCAGAGATCCCTGAGGAAAGTGAATCGGCCTCAAGGCAGATGCTGCTGTGTGCAGAGGTGATAGTTTTGTCATGGATTGGATTTCCCAGGATTACTACTAGGGCTGGACACAGTTGCTTCCTGAGAAAGAGAAAAGCAGCAGATGGTAACTGGAAAAAAATAATCTCATAGGAACAGACTGAAAATAGGCCATGGTTAAATGAGATATATACTCTTGTTTTAATGATAACTCAACAGCAGTGGTTAGATGCAATAACAAATTATGCCAGGCTTGCTTCATCTCCCAAGCCTCAGCACGTTAGCACATATGGAAATACTTCTGGATGATTTATAAACATGGTACTGATTTTGCAAGTTTGTGTTCCTGCACAGCACTGTCCTTTACATGATTGCCTCTGTCCCTGGCTGCAATCTCTTGCAAGGTTTCTACTGCTAAGTGTTTACTCTTCAGTCCAACTTGGGAGCTTTGAAAATAACCTGCACAAACAAAAACTCAGCCTATGTTAACTAGAAGGCCTGATGTTCCATCACTGAACTGCACATGCATGTATTTTAGTAAGCACCCTTAGCTGTGTGGTCCTCTGCTTTGCTGGCTTTTGACAACACAATTAAAGCCCTCTATAGCAAATCAAAGCATGCGCCGTAGCTCCTCATATGCCATTATACACTAAAAATATATTGTTCTTCTTTCAACTGCCTTCCTGCATGAGGACTCAGGTTAAGTGATTCACACCAGCAGATCACTCTTCTGTGGACTCAGAGCCAGAACCAACTCAACACTTTGCTCCATTAGCTGTTGTTTCCGCTTTGCACTCACATGCTTGAAGTTTTACTTCAGTCTGCAAGACCCTAATTTAAAAAGCCAGGAGCTACATAGAATGCAGTCCCAAACCTGACGTTTACCCACATGGCTCAGAAGTTCAAGCTGGCACCTGGACAGCAAGCATCCAGTGACAAGTATGATTCAGCATAAAATGTAACATCCTCATAAGTAAGTACATTTTATTTTCTCAAGACTTTTATGCAGTCCTACACTTTCATTGCTTCTCTTAACATGCTTGCTTAAAAAGTTTAGCCTGGCTCCCTGAAGTCTCAGAAAAAAAAAAAAAAAAGCCTTTAATGAGACATCACATGATGACTTTGAGTCTGCTTATTCCATTTCTTTCTCTGAGGTACACATCAAAACCTACCAATTCACTGCTTAAGAAACGTGTCTGTCTCAAAGCAGGCACAATCACAGGTTGCAACAGCAACATACTCCCCACCGAAGTGCTTCTGTATCAAACTATGGAGAACAGAGAAGAACACGGAGCTTAATCTTCTCTGTCTGCTTCCTCACTTATTTTCTGCTGAGAACTGACTACAAAGTGCCAGCCAGAGAGAAAGCTGTGTGCAGCTCCTTAAAGAACAGACAGCTGTCAGTTTGGTTCACCACTTCACTAATAGATTAGGTTGTACTTATGCTGCTATATATTCAAAAGCGTGATTGCAGTTTGAACTGTCTCCCTAGGGTTTTGTTGCCTGTTTTTCCCCCACTTCATCCTAAGCATGTAGCTGGAAGATGCATATTCCTTGGCAGCAATGCAGGTTATGAAGTCCTGCCCCTGACAGCTTGCCTTCATGACACACAGTTACAAATGCAAACACCTGCAGATTTGTGGCATAAACTGGATTATCAAAATGGTGTAAATGTAAAATAAAATAGGAAATATTTTATTTTAACTGAGATCGTTTCAGTAATGTTGCTTATAGGGTGGCCCCACAGTCAGTCACATAAGCATAAACAAAGGGTTGGCTGAAAGTCAAGGGCAGAAACTGCTGAAATGGGTTTGTCATGAAAGAGAGAATTCTGCTTTTACATTAGAGTTCCTAGAGGCCTCAGCAGCACAGGGCCCCTGTGCAACACCGCACAGCAAGCTCTGCTCACACCTGGAGATATAGTACAGGTTTGTTTGCATGGCTGGGGGAAAAAGGTCCTTTAATACTTACAACCTCAATATTTGCATTAGTCATCAGATGTACTCACCATATTAGATCAGTGAATCCTTTGTGCTGGTGCATGCTGGGAGAGGAGCTGTTTAACATGGAGAGGATGCACTCCAAGTAGAGGAGCTGAAGTTGCCGATTGTCACTGGCAAAGAGGAAAGATGCCATTCACATCACATTGAAACAAAGATTATTTAACTTTCTAAAACCATGACAGTAGTTCACTTGAAAATGACACTGCAATTTTATACCAATGACTTATTTTACTTCTTTTTATGAATTTACAATGGTGTCATTACCTTTATCATCCCATTTTATTTCGTACTGATCACATGCAGTGATCTGCTACTTAAAATAAAAAAAATCTATGCAAAAAAAGAGGAAGAAGGAAAAAAAAGAAATAATCATTAAATTCAACCCAAATACTTGAGGAGGAAGGAAATCCTTTGAGGAAAAAAGAGACAACCAGAACATTTCAGAGTGTTGAGTAGTTTATGCAGGATAATCCAAAGGGCATTTTGGCTGTGCTCTTTCTGGTTATTTTTTCTTCTTTTCTTGTTAACAGCCACAATGAAACATGAAGCATACTACAGACATCTGGAACTGATACACTTGTACAACGTGCTTGTACCTACTCCCAGACTTAGCTGCTGGATTCAGGAGTCAAGAAAGGCTGAGGTCTGCTTTACAAAAGAAGCTACCCAAGCCAGTTCTGGTTTTCACTCCTAAAATGTATTTTCTGATAAAGGAAGCTGTAAAGAATGGACTTAACTGAAATTAAGCAATAACACATGTCTGTTCTTCTGTCACTGCTTGAATTCCTTTTGCTCATATTGATGAATTTTCATCCAAGTGGAGCAGTACTTGTTTCACATGCCAAGCAGAAAATAATGAATTCTGAGGCCCAAAGCTAGATTTCCAACTCTGTGCTATGGAGGACTTAAAACTGCTGGTTGATTATATAGAGGTGATAGCCTTTTGCTTGCCCCAGTCCACATCTATCTGGAAATGCACACATTTCAGGTGCAATTGCCTTCTATCCCAGCAGCTTTTCTTACAATGTGTCTTAATGCAGATTATCAATATCTTGCAGCTTGCACTTGCATGGGCATGCACAAGGGATTCCTGCGCTCTTGGTGCCTCTTACTACCAAATTGTTTTCCTGCAGGTAAGAAATGAATATTGCACTCCTGTACACCCCAGCAAGCTGATGCATTCATATCAATACTGCCAAATGCCACAATCACCAAATTGAATAGTGGTCCCAAGAGAAAAATTCACTTCCCTGAACTCTTCATCATCACTCATAGCTATGCCTCCCTTTAAACCAACTTACAACAAGCTTGTAAGTTTAGAAAGTAGAATTAATCTTCAGACTAAGAAATTAGAACTGGCAGCATACCATATTAAAACCTCACTTCACTGACCTCAAGGTTAAAAAGTTAATTCACTGCCAACAAAGTGTTTTGAAGAAGATATCAAGATTGACCTTCCAAGAAATAAAGGCTTTTATTAAGTCATGGAGTTAGTTCTTTAATAAGCCATCCTAACTGGATTTGCTCTCCTCAAATTCAGTCAGCACCCTTTACTATGTTTTGCTCATAACTAGAGAGTCAACAGTCCAGGTACACAACAACAAGCATGAAGTAAATCATGACTCAGTAAGTACATTTAAATCCTCTATTTTTTTTTTTTAACTTATCTACAGTGTGGCTCAATCTGTTCTCATGAAGTACGGTTTTATGGGGACCTGAGATTCCAGATATTTTTATAACAGACTTTCAGTGGCTCTGAGAGAGCCTGTAAGGTAGTTTAGTTTTGCTATTTCATAACTAGTAATTCAAAGTAATCATCATTTAGTGGACAATATTTATCAGATGACAGTTGTTTATAGCTTCACATGTGGGCCAAATTTGATACAAAGAATTAACCTTTCAGCTGGTTTTGCCACTTACTGTTGCTAGATACATACTTCTGAAGATCTGTCCTTATTGTCCTGTAACTAGGCACACAAAAAAATAAATAAAATGTCCCTTTAAAATGCTGACACTGATTAAATAATGCTAAGTATGGCATGCTTCCCTTTGCAATCTTACTGTAATTAGAGACACTCATAAGAGGAAAGTCTATAGAAGTGCACACAAAGATGTCTGTGCTGTTTTCAGCTCTGTTAGTTCTTAAGCCATGCTTCCTGAAAATGGTAGAGCATATAAAAAGAAATACAAACCAAGCATTCATTGGTACATCTCCCATTTCCCCAAGTTCATACAGGCCAACCAAAGTGATAACACCATGCTACATTTAAAATTGTTTTACTCTGCCTTTTTTTCACTACCGCTGAGGCAATTTGCAGGTGGCAGTAGTTGCTAATTAAATCTTATTACAGATACAGAAACAATGTTGTCAAATAAGAACTTGGGGTTTTCTTAAAACTTTAATATAACTTGCTATATTTCTAGTTTTGTTTTTTTTTTTAATAACTGCTGTATAATATTTGCATTGCTTTTGGTTAGTTTGTCACCTTTTTAATGTGACAAGGCTTTTGTGGGCTCATTTCCTAACAGACCATTGGTCAAGCTATGCTAGGAATGCCATAGGGAGTAATTTTTAACTCATGAGTAAGTACTTACTTTTACAGTGCTGGCCAACAAGAGACTCTAGTATTTTAATGCAGTGTAACACCCTATTAATGCCCCAAGTAATTGCATCTAAGAAGTTAGCCTCATGCATTTCCAAGTAGGCAGTGTGAATGAGAACTGCTAAATTCAACAAATAATTGGTAATACAAATTATTTCAATTGGATAAAAGCTGCCTTCCTGAGAAGGACATATTAATTCACTTTACATATTGTTTCTGCTAAGTTTTTCCATGTCTCTTGTAATTGTTGTTCTCCCTACAATGATGGCTTTCAAGCCAGAAAAGAAGGCTTCTTTTACAAGTGTTTCTGTTGCTGTATGGAAGTTACTTACAGCTCTTACAGTTTTTTAAAGCCAAACAATGCACAAAGAAGGCAAATTAGCTTCTCATCTCAAGTGAGAGTTAAATTAATGCATGATGAACAATACTTCTAAGAAACACTTCATTTAAGCACCGTTTTGCTCTGTAATTCCAAAACTACAACAGTACAATCACATGTATCAGTGAAAGTCTCAATCTCCAGGTATTTAAATTCATATTATAAACTGAAATAACTCACTTTATGACAGCCTGGAGCTTCTCACAGAGCACAGTGAGGACAGATACAACATCATCACAAAGAGACTCAGCTGAGGTACCTCCAAAAGGGACAAAGATCACAGGCATTACATATATGCAGCTGGATTACAACCTCAGTTCACTGAATGGACTTTCCAAGGCAGGTCAGAGCTTCTAAACAAAGAGCAGGGCTGCCAAAATTCATAGAGAAGATGTGGTAGGAAAAGTCGTAGATTGGAAAGTGATTTCCATAGAATGAAAAAGCAGTGGCATTAAATTTGGAGAGAGCATTGATTGCTTACATGCATTTACAGAAGGTTAGCTGAAATCCAATTTGGTTAATACAATAAGTGCACAGATAAATAAAAATGACAGGCTCCAGTACTGGCTCCTACATGGCAGCTAAAATTTCTATATCTCTCCCTGCAGTTTGTTTCTGCTACACAGCTTCTGGTATCTGATAAGGTTCTAATCTTAAAAGATGCTTATGCATCTGAAATATTTTAGCCTCCATCCACACAAGTTCTCTTGCACAAATCGGGTAACAAGGTCAAAGCAGGGATTATTTTTACCTGTCTGGGAAAATGTTGGAAGCTAAGCCAGAACAGGAGTAGAAAAAAATTGTCTTGCAAAATAATAACCTGGCAAGTGTGAATGGACTTTTGCTAGTGATGTGCTTTCAAAAGATGCCATTACATAAACCACATCTCTGTCCTGAAATACACCACAATCATTACCATGTTCTCCATGAGTCTGTTTCAATGTAGGAATTAAAGCCACTTACTAAAACTTTCTCCAGAGCACTGAACCTCCTTAATTACCAAAGTCAGCACCTGGAAACAATGATTTATTACTACATTGAATTCAAAGGTGGTCCAGATGAAGACACAACTGAAAAAAAATAAATAAATCAGGAGCTAACAGGGCTGTCTGAGTTATTACCATAGCTAACAGAGAGCATCAAGCTATTGAGAACATAAGAAAACCTGAAAATGCAATTCCTGTGAAAACAAAGAATACTGTGCTGATAAAAGGAACATGAAGAATGAAAAGCTGGACTGGAAGGTGTCACTCAAAAAAGCATTAAAAATACCTTGATTCTTGAATTTCTGCAAGGCATCATGGTTTTCAGTTGTCTGTTGAGGAAGGACAAAAGTGTTACTAGGTGCAAAGGGCAAATAAACACTGTAGAAGTAACACTTACATTACAGCTTTCTTTACAAATCCATGCCCTCTCTCTGTTTTTGGGGTTTTTGATTGTTAGTTTTTTAAGTGAAAGTTTTTCAAAACATTTTCCAAAGTTCATTAAAATCTGTTTTAATATTCATTTATATTTAAGGAAGGAGTTTAAATCCCATTAGGCTGAACTAGAATTTGTTAAGTCCTTAAGGGATTCCATGCACCTAAACCAACTCAGTAATAATTAAGCATGTAGGTTGCAATAAAAATGACTGAGAAGAAAGCATAGTCTATATCTACAAAGTACTTAGAAATCAAAACTACAAAGTACTTAGAAATCAAAATCATAGAATCATAGAATGGTAAGGTTGGAAGGGACCTCAAGGATCATCTAGTTCCAAACCCCTGCCATAGGCAGGGACACCTCCCACTAGCACAGCTTACTCAAGGCCTCGTCCAGCCTGGCCTTGAACACCTCCAGGGAGGGAGCAGCCACAACCTCCCTGGGCAACCTGTGCCAGTGTCTCACCACCCTCACTGGAAAGAACTTCCTCCTAACATCTGGTCTAAATCTTCCCTCTGACAGTTTAAACCCATTGCCCCTTGTCCTGTCATTGCAAGATCTTATAAATAGTCCCTCCCCAGCCTTCCTGTAGGCCCCCTTCAGATACTGGAATGAACTAATCAGTTGAGTATTAGAGCTTATCACATTATCATTGTTAATGCTACAGTGCCAACATGGCAGTCAGGAAATGGAAATGACCTCTTACCTCATTTGGTTTAGCTCTGCTATAAGATTCTTCCTATCAGTGCATAAAGGGGTCAAGCCAAGTGCTTCTCATCAACAACAAACTGCTAGGAACTGTTTTGCTCCTTTAATTCATATTTCTGTTTGCTTGGTTTGGAGCTTTTGTTTGAGCGGTTTTGGCTGTTTTGGTTTTGTGGTTGTTTTCTTTTTCTTTCTTTGTTTTTAAAAAATGTTTTGGCTAGTAAAATGAACCTACTTAGTACAGACAGAAGGTTAAGTATAAACAAACTGATTAATTCTGTTCTGCAGTTGCTCATTAGGATAAAAGTAGTCCAGTCTACTAATCCCAAATAGAAGTGATCATCTTAACCCAAAAAACAGATGTAAGGAAAATAATCTGTACAACTACTGTCTTTAACATTTCCTAGAAACTGACTTTTATAAATAGTACTTTAGTGATAATATACAAAACAGTACAAACAAATATAACAAGCTAATATAATTTCACATGTGCCCAGAACATCTATAGTTCTGCTGACAATGTGCTGGGATTTCATTCAAACAGCTCTCATGGATTTTAATAATGCAATAAGTAGATTTTTTTTTTCCTAACAACCAAGCCCAGTATTTCATGAGCTTAAATTATCTTCTATAAAAAAGTATAAGAAAATCTTAACACACTTTTCTCAGTTGAGAAGTTTTTGTTGAGAAGTCTTAGTTGAGAGTTTTGCTTAGGTAAATATTAGTTATGCAAAAACTTTTGGCAAAAAGATTTCAATGAACCTTAGGAAAAAAAGCAAACAAAATAATGAAAAGGCCAAGGCAGTTTGACATCAGAACAAAGTCTCTTTTGTTTAATAGAAGGAGAAAAAAAAATAAATAAGCCTGTCAAGCAGAGCTGCCAATATGAGAGCTGCGTTTCTGATAGACTGCTCTGAGGCAAGCACAGAGTCAGAGCTCAAAAATGCTTTTAATTGTGGAAGTGTCAAATAAAAGCCACAAGGCACAACAAGCCGGAACAACACACTCCATTCAGAGAAACAAAAAGCTATGCAGCCATGGACATGGAACCATTTGTTGATGCCAGAAGGCTCACCATGTTTTCTTGCTTTTGTCGTAACTGTAATGTCAAGTCACTCAACATTTGGCTGAGGGTTGCCCGCACAGCGGTGTTAATGCTCCGCTGGTGACAGCTAGATACATATGTCTCAATGCAAACCTGATAAGGAAACAAGATAGCAGTACATAGACATGAACTGTAACTTACCAGTGACACATTTTAGGAGAATACCAAGGTCTTTCACAGGCAGAGTCAGCCTCCCTTTCTACTTCACATTGCTTTATTAGCACATTAGAAGTTTTTGGCAATATGGAAAACAGTAACTAACTGCATGCTGCTTCTAGATGCTATCAGTCACACAGCTGCAGGAAGGGTAGGGCAGAATTGGCAAAGTCACCTGTCAAACCCAGGAGATTTTGGTGCTTGCCCTGCTCTGCAGGTAATTCACTAAATGTTGCTTCCATTGTTCATTTCTAGATACTTATTTGTAATTACCATTCTGCAAGTTTGCATCTGAAAAGTAAATACTCTCCAACTCTTGTGGCTTCCGTTTTACAGGTATTTACCACATTTTCTATCATTATTACATACTGCAGAACATCTGAAAGCCTTTGAAGGCCTTTCCTAATATAGAAGCCCTTTACCACAAATAACACAAATCACTTAATCACAAAATGTCAGGGGCTGGAAGGGACCTCAAAAGCTCATCCAGTCCAACCCTTCCCTGCCAGAGCAGCATCACCTAGAGCAGATCACACAGGAACGCATCCAGGCAGCTCTTGAATTCTCTCCAGAGAAGGAGACTCCACAACGCCCCTGGGCAGCCTCTTTCAGGCTTCTGTCAGTCTCACTATGAAGATATTCCTCCTCATGTTTCCATGGAACTTCCTATGACTCAGCTTCCACCCATTGCCTCAACTTCCACCCATTGCCCCTTGCCCTGTCATTGGGCATCACCAAGAAGAGTCTGACTCCATCCTCTTGGCACTCACCCTTTACATATTTATAAACATTAATGAGGTCACCCCTCAGCCTCCTCATTCCCAAACTAAAGAGCCCCAGCTCCCTCGGTCTCTCCTCATAGGAGAGATGTTCCATTCCTTTAATCATCTTTGTGGTTCTGCACTGAACTCGTTCAAGGAGTTCTCTGTCCTTTTTTTGAACTGGGAGGCCCAGAACTGGACACAGTACTCCTGTTGTAGCCTCACCAGGGCAGAGGAGAGGGGGAGGAGAACCTGTCTCAACCTACTAGCCACATCCCTTTTAATATACCTGAGAATGGCATTGGCCCTCCTGGCCAGAAGAGCACAGTGCTGGCAATCAAGCCAAGGGCTCCTCACCTCAGAGATCTCACAGGAGTCAAAGCAGTAATGGAAGAATATTCAGGGGTCATCCAATTCCAGCTCCATGCTCAGGTGGTGGCACCTTTTTGACATTGTGCTGTGATCTGACTTGTGCTTCATTTTTGCCCCAGATGATGTTATGCAAATAGCTGCCAAAGCATAATGCAGCTAAGATCCTGGGGACAGCACACAGCCAAGTGGAGTTCCTACCCTTGATCAGATTTTCTGTGGGAAGTGTTGGTCTCTGTAAGAGCTGCTGTAGCTGTAGTAACTACTGTAACTACTGCCTACCGACTGCTAAGTGAGTGAGTCGTCTTGGAATTGAGTGGGTTTGCAACAGGACTGTACAACACAATCTTCTCAGTCACATGAAGAAGCACTTTTGGTCCTTTGGCCTAGACTGAGCTTTACCATTAACAATGACTATAAAAAATACCACAAAAGTAAACAGCTGTTCATATACTGTTCAGTCTTTGTGGTTTTATTCTGCCATCATTTGGATCTATAGCTAGTCAGAAGAACAAGGAATACAGATTAAACTAGCTGTGAAAAAGTGAATTTCATATATATAGTATAAATTACATGCATGAGGAGTACATGTAAATGCATCTGGTGCACATTTTTGAATGAGAAGGAGACTCTATGAGGTAAAGCCATTTTTACAGTTCTCTAACAAGGCTGTTATTAAGAAGGAAAAATTGATCTGATTACATGGCCTAATCAGTATTGACAAAGGCTCATGGGCGAGACTCTTGACTGATTCTAACTCCTACTGAAATTAAAAATGGCATTGGCACTGACCAAGAAAGAAAGGCTGTGGGCCTGAGGCTATAAAGTTTAAGATGAATGTGTTGTTGCTGGCAGATTTCTGTACTTGCTGAAGTGAAGTGGAAAACAATACAGCTATGTTCCTAAAAAAGTCTCCTTGCTTTGGGCAGCCTTGGACATCAGAATTTCAATAAAGCCACAAGCACAAGAAAACATGACTGTGTTGATACAAACTGGACCTTAAATGACTGATCCAAGACATTGCACATGGAAGCTAATTAATTATGGGTCTTGCTTTATTTTTCCTTATTTCCCAAGTACACTGACAGTATTCCAAGTCATTCACTCATTATCTGAGTTAATCACTCATTATCTCATGCTAGAAACACTGCAAATCACAAACTGAGACTGATTATCTCCTTTGGCAGTGCATCAGAAGAGGTTACAGTTGTATGTATTTGCAGGGCATAAAGGACCAAATTGACAGCATACCTCATATTTGTTTTTCTTTTTCAAGATTCTGAGATCCTCTCAAATAAATAAGGGATTCTGTTTAGCTTGAGAACAATCAGTCAGTGATGGAGATGGTTTTGTAAATTAAAAGGCCTGGACCAATTCTGCCCATCATTCAGCACTTAAAGTCCAGTGGACAAAACTTTCTAAAGCCTTTTAACCATGGAAAGTACTTCACAGGGGCCGAGTCATTCCAGTGCTGCTGAGATCATTCTCCTGAGCTGTGAGTCTTTTTCCAAATTACCTGTATTAATTGATGAAATACCACTCTCAGAGGAAGGCTGACTTTCTGGAAAGAGGATGGTTGTTATCTCCTTCTTCTTTTCCCTCCCCATGCCAGATAATGAGCTGCAATACTTTCCACTTGAGCTCCAACCTGAGCTCCTTGTTTAAAATGGCTGAGCAAGGTACCTTTTGAAAAGCCATTGATGAAGAAGCACCAGTAAAAATGTGAGAGCTCAGGGCCCCACAGAGGTGTGCAATGGACATTTTGATCATTTCATGCATTCGGGGACTTCCAGCTCTATGGCATGCAAAACACAACTAAGAGCAAAACACAGAAGGGTTAGCCAATGAAACATAACAGAATCAAACAAAATAAACCTCCAAATGACATGGGAGTAACAAATGCACACATGAAAACAAGCAATAGCATGAATTACATTTTCTTGCAGAGGTCTAGGCAAGCATGGGAAGGTGCACAGAGAAAGATTTAGTCTGTTTTCAATACTGTTAATCCACAAAATATAGCACCTTTCATGTTGGATGTTTCCTTAATTTAAAGCTGATAGTATTCAGAAAGATTTAGGGTGCCCTTATTTTGTACACATGAAATGAGAATAATCAGGCAGTGCAAAATGGTCAGACTGTAGCCTTGTTCATCAGAGAACATCCTCAGAGAGTTCTCCTAAAAACACAGCCAGCACTTTTCTAATTCTGCAATGGCTCCACTTTGCTACAGAGGGCAGGCTAGGAAAACTAAGGGACTGACTTGGAAAGAAATGTCAAATAGCTCTGGAAGAGAAAGTTCCTCTCTGTCACCTATCCTTTAGAGCAAATCAGAACAATGCTGAGGATAGGCAAATGCTGAATTCAGGAAATAATTTTTCTGTTTCCTACTACTTATACATTGTAGAATTTGGATATGAAGGCATATTAATTCCAGCTGTTAGTCTCTGACTTATCTACAACCTGGCCAGGAGGAACCCAAGGAAGCATTTATGCACTTGGTGGGACTTGCTAATTAAAAAGACTTAGACATTCACCCAGGCAACATTTTCTTAAGGACTGTGGGGAAAATAGCTGTACCTCCAATCATTCCAAACAGTAACATGCATGCTCTGTATTACAGCTTGCTTCAATCCCTAGAGGAAATGAAACTTTTATTTGCTTTGCTGGCACATCTCATCAGCCTGCAAGAGAGCTTTCATTCACTCTAACAGAAAACTATCACTGTGCCAGTTTGTACCACTACACTAGCAAAGGTTTTAGGAGCCAGGCTTGCCTTTTGTGGGAGAGAGAAAGAAAGAAAGGAAAGAAAGGAAAGAAAGAAAGAAAGAAAGAAAGAAAGAAAGAAAGAAAGAAAGAAAGAAAGAAAGAAAATACAATTTCTGACACAGCTCTGCACACTTAGGCAGTGCTCCTAAAGACTGAAATGTGAAGGGTTTAGAGTCATTACATACTTTTACAAGCAAGTATTTTGTCTAAGCTAGAGCTCTTTGTCTGCAAGTGATCCACTAAGCTGAATTCATCAGCTTTTGCCTTGCATGTTAGAAAGTTTGCTGAGAAAATCTGCAGCAGGGGAAACTATCTATTTTCTTCAGTTTGGGACATTGATGTGAAAAGGGTTTAGCAAAACTTTTAGTGAAAGTTCTGACTCGCTCTAAATACCAGTTCAGTTCATCCTTGCTACATGGAGCTCACAGAGACCTCAAAAAATACCCATACCTTATGGCCTCATATAGCACAAAAGAAATCAGTCTAAGGTGTGCAGGATATCTGGAATGATTAATGATTTTTTTTCATCCTGCATATGTTATACACAAAAAGGTTTGTGTTGTATCCCTGCCTTTAAAGGCCTATATGTTAGAAATGGGCAGCTGTTTTCTTTGGTTCTGTGTTATCTGTGCATCTCCATTTGTGCTTTCCAACAGGACAGTGCAAGGTCAGCTTTATTCCTAAACTTAGAAAATATTGTAACTTCCAGGTAAAGCAAGCTGTTTTCAGATGGAATTTTTCTTTCTTACTAAAAGCCCCACCCAAAATACTGAAACCTGAGAAGGAACTAATCTTTGAATGTTCATGTATACTTGGAGTGTAGGACATGTACATAATTTTCTACATTGATCCATGGATATTAGCTCTAACATTACCTTGTTAGCAATATGAATGCTCTGCATGCAACAGCATGTGCTCTGCAGAGGATTAAGTGCTCCTCTGCACCTTCTCTAACCTAAACAAACAGCCCTATGGCTTGTTACAGAGTGCACTAAAAACACCACCGATCTACCAAGGCTCACTTAGTAGACCTGCAGGTGTGTTTTTCTACAGTCAAAGCTGCTTTACAGTTTAACTCAGACTAAAATCTAATAGCATAAAGACAGAAGAGTGACTAATAGCACCAGGACACTACCATCTATCTAGAAGTGCAATAAATCTTCTACCTGAATGTATTAGAGAAAAGGCTAACAAGGCACAATGTGGCACTCACACTAACATGGCACATTACAGCCTACACACCTCTTGAGGAAACTTCATTAGTTTTAGACTTGCACCAGGTAAGAAATCAGTAGAGGGCTGCATTATAAATAACTCAGGGCAATTTTTCTGTTGCAAAAGGCAAAATACAGTAAGTATGAGGAGCAGTAAGTGTGCAACACTTGATTATACAGTTATCAGTCAGTCTCCAAAAGTGCCTTCCCATGCAAGACCATAAACCCTGCCCAACTCATAGCTATTCCTTCAGACTAGACATAAAGAAATATCAGTCTTTAAGATGGTAACTGTGATTTAGACTAGTACAGTGCCAGGGTATGTATGGAAGGCACACTCTAGGTAGCGGGAGAATGTAAAGGGACACAAGCAATAGTATGCAGCAGCACTTACCTCAGCAATCTTCAACACTGAACTGCCATTCAGCTCAAATGTGGAGGTGTATGTTATACAGAGCAAAACCTTGAGAGAGAGGAAAGAAAAAAAACTGTTTCATGCACCGTGTCTCCCTTCTCCACCCATGTGCTTTTAGCTACTGTTCCTTTCATCTTCAGTACACATATCAGAAGCTTCTTAGCACCAGATTTTATTTGGATAAAGGAGATGGTACAATCAAACTGCTTCCTCCTGAGAAGCTGCAACTGCTGGTGCCAGAAGTACAACCCAACAGATTATTTATTGCTTTCTGCTATATTTGACCATGAAGGGAAAAACCTCGTGATCACCTGTGGCCTTGGACTTGATAGTCAGAATCCATTCATATTTTAACCACAAGCTTTGCAGGATTTAGAATCAGTTCTTACATTCATTTCTATCAGTATAACAAAGGAGGAAGGAAAAAATGCATACAAGTTATTACTTAGATGACAGACATACATATTATGTGAAATGAGACATTAAGACTCCCCAGCCCAGAGTATTTCCAGTAACTGCATTATAATAATTTGATAACGAGCAGCTAAAAACCAATTCATAAGCCCCATTTCATGACAGCAGGCTTCTTCTGTCTTGAATTTAGCAGGACGAATAAGGACCAAAATCCCCATCTAAATGCTTGACTTTGAAGAGAAAGGGAGTGTGAATGTAACCTACTGGGGAGCAGTGGTGGGTGTGTGGGACAATACGGTGAAAAGTACCATGGCGTGATTTTCTTAGTGTCTGGAGATGTGCTACTTCAATCCCCACTTTCCTTTCTAATCCCTCCTACCCCACTGAAGACTGAGAGCCTGAGCTACCATCCTCTGCTTAAGTGTAGAACATTCCCCCAGTGCCAGATTTCATGCCTTACTTGATCTCAAACAGCATGAGCTTCTTTGGTTAAGTGTACCAGCAAATATCAATCATATTAACACTAACATATCAATCTATTGATACCTATAACTTCTCAACCCCTAAAAGAATCACAGTTCTCTGCCTCACAAGGAAATCTGGGGTACCAGGTAAGTTAGCTCTACTGACTGTTAACCATTTATCTTATTAGAGGTTTTTTCAGTAGTATTAGGGTTTGTTTGGGTTTTTTTATGGGCAGGTTCTGTGACAGCTACTAATGCTCAACACCCTGGGGTAATCTCCTTAGCAAAACAAACAACTTTGTCACAGTGTTGATCAGAGCTTGCAAGTTAAACAGATAAAGGAGGAAAAGTGATACATGTCTGGAAAGATTATTGCCCTTTGGCTCCTGTAAAGCATCATTTTTCTAATCTTTTATTGTGTTGCATAGTTTCCACATTTTGATGAAACAGCAAAAAAAAAAATGACAATGTAAGTTGAAGCAGTAAACAGATCACATCTCGAGTGCAAGCTGTATCTTCACTCTAAGTAGTGATGATCTCCAGAAACATTTCATAAGGAACAGACAAACTGCTGACCTGCAGGTGAAGAGAAGCAGACAAATCTAACGAGCATTGCTTGCACTCTGAAAGCTGTGGAACACCCATCACCACTACTCAGTCTCTGCTTGGGAGAATAGTCTTCTCTGCAGTTATTTTGCAGCAGGGAAGAGGAAAAAAATCCTTTATGTAAAGCAGGCATTTAATAACTGCAGGGGAATTTGAAATCTCTGTAAATGACCAGCTTATCCACGGATGAGTGTGCCATTTTTCTGGNTTCCAACCTGGCTGATTCTATGATTCTATGATATAAATAACCTTCTTTGCACTTTGAGAGTCAAACTAAAAAGTCTCTATGTGCTGAAACACACTGCATCTTTACAAAAGTTTTTCTCAGGAGACAAACTGCATTCACCACAACCTTATTCCAAGGTTGTTTTGGGTTTGGCTTTTTTGTGGATTTTGGGTTTTTTTGTTTGGTGTTTTGTTTGGTTATTTTTACTTTGTATTGTAAATAAAATAACAGTCAGAAGCTCAATCCAGTTCTTACAGAAGATGGTTTTAGTATAAAAAGTGTTTCAAGAAAACCATTATGCAATGGTAGTTTTACATTTGTTTATATATGTTATCTTGCCTTGACTCTGAGTAACGTGGATAAATACTAGAAGTAATGAGAACAGAAAAGGACATTCCACTCTTTTGAAGTACAATCGTCCTGGACTAAAATATCTTTTTAATATATTTAGTATTTACCCTTCAAGCAAAACAAAGTTTCTGAGCCAACTTTCTTTTTCATAGTTTTTCTTTTCTGTGACATGGGTAAAATGGAGTTTCTCATCTTACAAGTGTTACACAGGCTACCTCAGTATTAAAGAAGAGATACAAGCTACAGAATTTGAGCTTGCTGCAGAAGGAAATCTAACTGGAACTACAAATGACTAAGAATGCAGTACTTCATATCTCTTGATATGAATTCTGCAAATTTCTTTGCAATCCACTGCATTTGCTGGCATATAGACAAGTGCCAGTGATGGGGAATGGGAATAGTGATGTCTCCTTTCCTGTCCACAGTGTAAATACTTCAGAATTGTAAAAGCCCTCAATGACCCCACCAGGTTAACAAGGACATAAGTTATAAGGGCTGTTATTTTCATCTGCTGCTCAGTCCATAACTGCATGATTTTAAACTTCAAAATCAACCAGCTTTGCTGGGTGCTAAAAGACTTCTAAACCACTGACCAGCCTGCCAGCCAGCTGTTGGGCCTCACTGTCTCAGCTGTTAACTACCCTAAAATTTTATTGACATTTCTAATAGTTGTGAGAGCTCAGCAGCTTGCTAAATAATATATTCAGTATTTAAGGAAAACCTGTGATTTGTACTCTCCATACACTGCCATGTAAAACACAGATGCAGCACATAGTTCATAAACCTAGAGACAGACAACTGTCATCTTACACTAACAAATCTCTTCTTATCACGCTAAGAGCCAAGATGGACAGCCAGGCCCATAACTAATCCTCTTCAGAGGTTTGCATGTCCTCATTTTCCCTGCTTCCAAAACCTCATTTGCTTCCTGTGATTTTCTGCTCTCTTGCACCATCCTGACTTTGTATAGTTTTAACACCTAATGCTTTCCACAGATCAAAACCTGGAAGCCATATACCACAGTACATGGAAGCACACATCAGTTTAGGCATTCTTATATTCTTTTAAGCCTTTGCTCTTCGAAATGCCTCTCTTCAAAATATTTTCTCCTCCTCTCTTTTTTTTTTTTACCTACCTTTGTAGCTGAACTGTGAAAAGTTTGCACATGTATGCCCAACCCCTTCTATCACAAGCACCAGTAACCTGCTTCTAACAACTGAATGTCAGAAAAGTCAGGTATCAAGTGCAGTAAGGAAGTGATGATCAAAACCTAGCTATGAAGCAGTAAAGAATATGAGCAAGCTTTGGCTGCTACTCTGTGTAAAGTGAGATCTGGGAAGCTACTAGCTATACAAAAGGCATATGACCTGGTGTGATCAAATTATAGAAGCATAACAAGTTATCAGCCAGAACATTCTTGGCTTACTCCACTTGCTACCTTCTTCACTCATAAAAACATTTGAAATCTGAAAGACGGTCTCTGATCAATGCACAAGACTGTTCTCAACTATGATTTCCATCAGAGCCACTGCAGGGCTCATTTATAGTCTTGGAAATAGTCCAGACACTCAACTCATGTCTTCCCATTTAGGTGAAATAAGCAGAAAGACAGCAGGTGTCTCTTTTAGATTACCAGATGAAAAATAGGATTAAAAGCAAACAAACAACCCAAAACTAAAACCATTCCATCTCCAGAAAGTATATCCCATAGGCTGCTTAACTACTCAAGCAGCCTGTATTTTTAAAAGAATTAAAGAGAAGAAGGATTGCCTTCTTGAGCAATGTGCTACTATGATGAGATCTTAATTCGTGTGGATTCTAAAGCACACTAGTTTGACTTTTGTATGGGTTTTTTTGTTGTTAATGTTTTTGTTTTTTAAAAAAGATGGTTTTATGACTGTAAAGATAGTTTCAAAGTCACACAACCTCCAGGATATTTTAATTGGCTTGCATTATCTTGCAGATGCCCAGGTGAGATCACATTTCCATAAATGGCTTCTCCATAATGAAAGCATTCATTTTAATTACTGTTGAAGTTCTGACTGTCATGAAATAAGAAATAAAATTCTTAATCCCTGTAGTCCCATGGCTTGAACTATAGTATAAAAGCACACAGAGAGGTGATTCTGCCATTTTACTCTGCTCCTGTGAGAACCCACCTGGACAACTGTGTCCAGGACTGGAGTCCTCAATATAGGAGGGACATGGACCTAATGGAGTGGGTCCAGAGGAGGGCCACAAAAATGATCACAGAGTTGGAGCACCTCTGTTACAAAGACAAGCTGAGAGAGCTGGGGTTGTTCAGCCTGGAGAAGAGGAGGCTTCAGGGAGACCTAATAGCAGCCTTGCAGTATCTGAAGGGGGTCTACAAGAAGGCCGAGACTGATTACAAAGGCCTGTGGTGACAGGACAAGGGGCAATGGCTTCAAACTAGAGAAGAGCAAATTTAGATTAGATATTAGGAGTAAGTTTTTTACTATGAGGATGGTGGATCACTGGAACAGGTGGCCCAGGGAGGTGGTTAGAGTCCCACCCCTGGAGATATTCAGTGTGAAGCTCGACAGAGCTCTGGGCAGCCTCATCCAGCTGAGGATGCCCCTATTGACTGCAGAGGGGGTTGGACTAGATGACCTTTGGAGGGTTTGGAGGTCCCTTCCAACCCAGACCATTCTATAATTCTATGAAATGAGTAGTTTTCACAGTAAGTAGAAATGTTTTTTTAAAAAGTAGTAAAAAAAGTGGCTTCTGATGATATAAAGAAGGTCAGTTGACACAAAATGTACACACTCTGAGCTGCAGTGTAATAAAACTGACATTAAAACGACTACCCCATGTTTTAAAGAGGTGTCTTGAAGAAGGAAAAAGTGGAGACATTTTTAGATTGTAAAACTGCTAATCATTGCTAGCCAAATTCCCCAGGTGCTTTGCACATATTTGCAGAACAACACAATCCTCACATTAAAGAGCTCATGGTGGAGTCACATCAAATAAATATGGTGTGTAAAAAAGCACAAAGTATTCCCAAGACAGACAAAGAAGAAAATTCTAAAGTTACTGTAATTTGTCACCACCTAAGGATGCTTAAGGACTTCACTGCATTTAAGTGCCAAGTCCAACATCCATGTGCTGTTTCTATCCCAGCACTCAAAGTCCCACCAGTAAAATCCTCTGCACATCTGTGTTTCTCCTAGTTGCATGTAGACACTTTAGTCCTCAGGGTACTGAATTTTCCAGCCACCTCTAACCCCTTTGTGGGATTCATAAAGGAAGCCTTTCCTGATGTATTGTACTTACAGGCTCATAAACTTGGATGGAATACACAAATACAGG
>WBNM01019167.1:68161-81707 GCA_013399055.1 Ramphastos sulfuratus | reverse complement strand
CAGTCCCATGCACAGGAGCTGCAGTCGCTGCTGGTGGCAGTGCTAGGGGGTGTCAGGGGCTGTGCCCAGAGCACTACCAGTCCCCAGGCCCTTGCAGCCACCCTTAGCCATCCTTTGCAGTGTTACAACCTAGAAATTGAGAGGTCTCCTGGAAAGCAGGAGATGGATGATTAGGGGTCCCATTATTGCAGCTCACTGCCAGTTGCCACTGTTTTCAGTTGTATTTTTCTCACAGTTTTCCCTATGCAAACAAAAGGCAAATCGAGGTCTTTTGAAAACCAGAGGCATTCCTGGGCAAATCCTTGAGCTCTGTGGAGAGCAGCTGCTGCTGGTGAACATCCAGAAGGGTGCTGGAAATGGTGCTGGTGCTCAAGCCTCAGCCTGTGCCCAGCTAGTCCCCAAGTTGCCCAAATGTCCCTGTCCTGACCTAATGGGACTCAGATGCTGCATCCTGCTCAGTGCAAGCCCCAAAGGTGTTACAGCTGGGATGAGCCTGTCCTGCAGCCAGGATTAACCACCAGTGTCCACCAAATTTCCACCCGTGAGTGGGCACTGACAGGGCACACAGGGATTTGCAGGGAGAAGGTCCACTCTGCTCAGCACCTGATAGATGCACGTGTGTGGGTACAGTGGGACAGAGCAGCCTGGAGGTGTGTCTGCACTTGTTCAACTCTTCTCCTGGACAAACAGCTACCTAAAGGCCACTCCAGCCCTCACTGCAGCTGGAGCCACTTGGGCTGGCCACTCCAGCCATTTTACAGCTTTAAATAATTAAGCCTCAAAACCACCTCAAGGTCTTCTGGAGGTTCTGCTTCTCTCCTCACAGTAGGCTCTCTGCTGTTGCAAGAGCCACTTCTGCTCGTTTCCTGTCTGCAGCAGATAGTGCAAAGAGCAGGGAAAGCACAGTGTGGGAGGCCTTAGGGGAAAAAAAAAAGAAAAGAAAAGATAAATTAGTCCTTTTTTTTTGGCCTTTCTGATCACACAGAGAGGAGAAAAAATGGTAAAGGGTGGTTTGAGGAAAGGTCTGGTCCTGCTGGGACCTAAAGATCACTAAAGCTTTTCTAGCCATGCTTTTGTGTCTGCTGCTGGCTATTTCTTAGCAGTGCCTGCTCTACCCCAGCTCTCAGACCCAGTGCCAAAGCTCTGTGGTGTAGCATGATGTGGCACAGGGGGGGAAGGAGGGGGTGCTCAGGCCCTGCTGGCACAGGACATTGGGATTGCACTGGGAGGATGGGCAGGATGCTGAGGAGGGTGATAGAGCTATTTGCTGCGTCAGGACTTAGCCATGGCAGATAGATTGCAGCAGACTGCATCTCCTCTCTTTAATCAGTAATTCAAGAAGAGCCTTGGAATTTGAGATTGTCTGGGAAGAGTGATTGAGCAGCACCTACAGATGAGTCACTGATGCCAATTGCTGCTGCTGAAAAGATGAGAAACCATTCAAAATGTTTCTTGCTTTTAAGAGGAGAGGTTAGAAATCCTCCTCCAGTTATTAACCTGCAGTTTAGGCAGGACCTACATAACTCTCCTGTCAGGAACTGAAGGATGTGACTGACAGCAAGATGAGAGCAGAGAAGTGAGCCTGGGTTTTGATCTCACCAATAACTGTCCCATTTCATGCTTACTCTCAAGGTGTGAGTGGCTTAGAAAAGCCAGGACACTTCAGGGAGGAGCCCTGACCTGTGTGAAAGGCAAACTGGTGCTCTGCTGACAATTATGCTTTGTTTGAAGTGAAGCATCCCAGCAGTGCAGAATCACAGAGTTGTAGGATGGTTTGGGTTGGAAGGGACCTTAAAAGATCATCTGGTTCCAGCTTCCCTGCCCATGGTAGGAACCAGATGATCTTTAAGGTCCTTGCCATGGACAGGGACACCTCCCACCAGATCAGGTTTCTCAAGGCCCATCCAACCTGGCTTTAGATGCTTACAGCTTCGGAACCTTCACAGCTTCTCTGAGCAACCTGTTCCCAGTGCCTCCACCCTCATGGGGAAGAATTTCCTCCTATTGTCTAATCTAAATCCAGCTTCTTCCAGTGTGAAGCCATTACCCCTGGTCCTGTTACTCCATGCTTTTGTAAAAAAGTCCCTCTCCTGCTGTCCTGTAGCTCCCTTCAAATACTGGAAGGCTGCTATAAGGACTTCCCAGAGCTTTCTCTTCCCCAGGCTGAATGGTCCCAACTCTCTCAGCCTGTCTTCATAGTAGAGCTGCTCCAGCCCCTCTGACCGTCTTCGTTGCCTCCTTTGGACCTGCTCCAACAGTCCCACCTCCCTCTTGTGAAGAGTCTCTTACCCTCTCTGCACTGGAAAGTGTTTTTCAGCCTGTGGCATGATTTAAACCAGTTCCTTATCTGTTCTTGGGGGAAACACTTCTTCTCCTGTAAAGCCTTTATGTCTCTTGGGAAGTGGGACAAAAGGGAATGGATAGCCTGAACTGTAGAAGCTGCTCCTGTTGCCAGAAGGAAAGTATCTGGGCAAAAGGTGATCACCAGGCTCCTGACCCTACGTGAGTGCATTGCTGTCCTTGCTGCAGGTCTCCTGCAAAGCACTTGCTCCTGAAGCTGGTGCACGATAAGAACTTTCATCCTGATGTAGTTTAATCCTGCATCAAAAAAACAAAAAAACTGAAAAAACCTGTCCAGCAGATGGAGAGAGAAAATTCTGCCACTTGGCTCTGCTCTGGTAAGGCCTCATCTTACCTGGAGTACTGTGTCCTCAATGCAAGGAGGACATGGACCTGATGGAGTGGGTCCAGAGCAGGGCCATGAAAATGATCATGGGGCTGGAACACCTCTGCTGTGAGGACAGGCTGAGGGAGCTGAGGTTGTTCAGCCTGGAGAAGAGAAGGCTCCAGGGAGACCTAAGGGCAGCCTGCTAGTACCTGAATGGGGCTACAAGAAGGCTGCAGAGGGACTGTTTGCAAAGGGCTGCAGGGACAGGATGAGAGGCAATGGTTTGAAGTTAGAGGAGATTGGATGTTAGGAACAAGGTCCTTGCCGCGAGGATGGTGGAACACTGGAGCAGGTTGCCCAGGGAGGCAGTTGAGACCTCATCCCTGGAGCTATTCAAGATCAGGCTCAACAAGGCTCTGAGCAGCCTGCTCTAGTGGAGGCTGTCCCTGCTGACTGCAGGGGGGTTGGACGGGATGAGCTTTGGAGGTCTCTTCCAACCCAAACCATGCTATGATTCTGTGTCTCTGGGACTGCTGTTTGTGCTTCTGCAGGCTGCAGGATCTCCCTCTGTCCTGGGAGCAGTGAAAGGAGATGGGGGAGATGAGATGGGAGAGGATGGTGTAGGGGCTACCTGCCCAGGTGCCTGCTGCAGTCCCAGCCTGGCAAGTGCAAGCAACCATACTGGGAAACCCCAGTGGAACACAGACTGCACACACATCTTCCCTTCATTAACCCTGCCAGCTGCCAGCTGCTCTCTTGCTGTTCAGATATCCTCTTGTGTGCATCGTACCCAGCTGAGTAGAGCTGCCTGTGGACCTGTGGAAAAAGAGGTGCCAGCCTCTTGGGGTGGAGGATCCTTGCCCTAGGGCCTGCCTTTGACCCCTTTTTCTAGAAGCTGCCAGACCTTGCAGAAGATTTACAGTGTAGATTCTGGCTACCACCTCTCCCAGGGCTGTTTTCTGTTTCAGTGGACTTGGGCTTTTCTCCTATTCAGAACTCAATTGGGGATTTTCTGAGCATAAAGATTTTTTATTTTTTCCCCCAGAATTAATATAATTTAGTTTCTAAAGCTCACCTGCAAACATTCAGACAGTACCAGAAACCAAAAGCAGATCTAATTTGGACCAAGAAGTTACGGTGACCTGCTGAGTGTTAGAAGCTAATTGCCTCATCCGGTGCTTTGACAAAAAGCAGGTTTTAGCAAAGAACTTGAAATGCTGTTTGTTGCTCCCTGTGCTGCCTGGATCTCTGCTGCCTTGGGATTCTGAGAAGTGCCACTGCTGCTGCCCTGCCTTCCCAAAAAGCAGCTTCTCCACAGATCTGATCAGACAGGCGTGTGGCTGTGTGCGTCGGGAGGGAGGTGGCAGGACGGACACCAAGCAAGAAGGAAGGATTTGGGTGCATGAATGGAAGGAAGTGTGAGGAGCATGCAGTTGGAGAGGAGGGCTGGCTCTCAGAGCACCTCAGTGCTGTGGTTGATGTGGCTGGTTGGCACAATGTCAGCCTGGCACGCAGGGGTGGCATTCTCCCCCAGGGTGCTGGCTCATGGGGATGCAGTTCCAGGTGAGCTGCAGACTCTGCTGGCTTAGGAGAGACAGGAGGGGTGGAGGTGTGGACCTCTGCCTCCTGAGCACCCCTCCAACCACTGCATTCCTCTTGTGCTTAGCACCTGCATGAGTTGTGCCAGGGTTGCAGGAGACTCCTCCTGCCTCCCCAGCAGAACTTAGAAGAGATTATGTCAGAACTAGAGGTTGGGGAAAGCAACAGGCAAAGCTGACACCAGGCCTTTGTAGACTTCATGCTCTGCCCCTGCTTCCAGATGGTTTCCATCCCCATTCCTGATTCAAGCTACCCAGAGTGGACCCCAAACCAAGTTTTTTTCTAACTGCTGATCTGGCAAATGGAAAAGGTAAAGCTCCATGATCCACACTGATTCACTTCCAGTATTTAATCATCATTATATGTCAGACCCTGCAGCTTTTATTTTTGCCTCTGAGGTTTGTTTTCACTCTTTTTGTTGGCAGGGCCATGCATTGCCCTTGGGACCTTCCCAGGGCAGGGACCTCAGTGGCACTGTCCCAATGTGCCCTCTGTCACTGGGAGAAGCAAAGGCAGTGCCTTTAGTCGTAGGATTGCCAGGACACATGCACAGCAAATGCTTTATGTTTTCACCAGAGGCTTCTGGCTGGATTTAGTAGTCATGTGGATGAGTGAGGCATCTGAGAAGAAGCTTCCATCCAGCTGTTGCTGGGGCTTGGAAGGGGGAATAGGTAGAAAAGAAGTGAGACAAAAAAAAACCCAAAAAAGGCAAGAAGGAAATAATAACTTCAGGGAGTTTGATAGTTCAGGAAAAAGTTAATTTGTTTAAAGTAGGAATCTAAGGGATGAATTGATCTCTAGTGAAGTGACAGTGACCTCAATGAAGTGGGATCATGTTGCTTAGTGAGCAGGCAGAGTTGGGTTTTGATTTATCGTCCTCAGTGTTGAGCCAAAATCACATCAACAGCCAGGCTGAGTCGTCTTCAGTTTCTAGGCTGTGCTGTCACCATGCATGTCACACATTGTCACACCTTGTGTCTAGGTGCAGTGTCAGGAGAGGTATCCCAGCAGGGCCTTCTGTCTGATCAGAGTGAGGTTTGGCTCAGTCATTGTTGGCTAATCAGTGCCTGGCTTGTCCCATCACCAAAGTGCTGCGGTTTGCCGTGGCTGTTCTCCCAAGTGCCTCCTGCTGTGCTCACCCACAGCTCTGGGCTGCAGCAAGAGAAGTGTAGCCAGCAGGGCAAGGGAGGGGATTCTGTCCCTTTACTCTGCTCTAGTCAGACCCCATCTGGAGTCCTGTGTGCAGTTCTGGAGCCTCCAGCACAGGAAGGACATGGAAGTGCTGGAGTGGGTCCAGAGGAGGCCATGAAGATGCTCAGAGGGCTGCAGCAGCTCTGCTGTGAGGACAGGCTGAGAGAGTTGGGGCTCTGCAGCCTGGAGAAGAGAAGGCTTCCAGGAGACCTTAGAGTAGCCTTCCAGGATCTGAAGGGGACCTACAGGAAGGCTGGGGAGGGACTATTGACAAGGTCTGGTAGTGACAGGACAAGGGGCAATGGGCTTGAACTGGCAGAGGGGAGATTTAGACTGGATGGGAGGAGGAAGTTGTTTGCAGTGAGAGTGGTGAGACACTGGCACAGGTTGCCCAGGGAGGTTGTGGCTGCTCCCTCCCTGGAGGGGTTTCAGGCCAGGTTGGACGATGCCCTGAGAAACTTGTGCTAGTGTGAGGTGTCCCTGCCTGTGGCAGGGGTTTGGAACTAGATGATCCTTGAGGTCCCTTCCAACCTTACCATTCTATGATTCTATGATCTGCTGACCCTTTTTCTCCTCTTCCTTTCTTGTTTTCTGCTGCAGGCTGGAGGCTGGCCGGGAACACGTCTTGCCCATTGACTATTACTTTCCACCTCAAAAGACTTGCCTGATCTGTGGAGATGAAGCATCTGGGTGCCACTATGGAGCCCTCACTTGTGGTAGCTGCAAAGTCTTCTTCAAACGGGCAGCTGAAGGTAATCCATGCAGAGAGAGGAGGGAAAACCACTCCCACCTCCAACTGTTGCCTTTTTCCACTAAAGCAGCTAGAGTCAAATACTGCTGACACAGGTTGTCTGGCAGTGGAGTCATTAACATTTAAGTGCTGATGGCATTTGCAACATCATGATCTGCTTTGCTCCCGTTGAAAGAAGTTAAGCAGCCTTGCTTTTGGGAGCTGCCAAGCCAAAGGGGCTGAGGCAAAAGTGGTGGGGACAAAATGTGGTGGATTTCCAAGGAGAAAATTCAAGGATAGGTTGGTTTCTTTGTCCTGTGTTTGTCAGTCCACGTTGCCCTCAAGAAGAAGCCAAACCAGTTTGCCAAAACACAGTCCTTTTGGTGCCTGGTTGTCTCAGTGACCTGGTGAGACCTTGGAGTGGTCAGTTCCTGCTTCTCCTCTTGATTCTCAAGGGTGCTTTAAGTTCCTGTCAGCCCTCCTGTGATCTCAGACCCACAACTCCAAGTTTAGGGATGCTTTTCTTCTCTTGCATCCCATTCAGAGGGTCACAGCAGAACTGTCTGGCCATCAAGAGCCATGCTCTGACCTCAGTGTCTGTGATTTCTCTCTCTCCAACCCTTCAGAAAGCAGCTTCTTCACATACTCACACATAGCTCTGTACTTCCAGACCCTGCAGAGATAAGTGTTGAGCCCAGATGTTACTTGTCAACAGGAAGGTCTTTGCACCATCTTGGGAATTAGCATGTGGCAGGACACAGCCCAGCAGCTGGGGCTGTGGGTCAGCAAGGTCTGGGAACTGCAGTGAAGAGTGGTGATTGCTTGGCAGCAGAATGAGAGTCTCTGTTGGAACAGCCTGGCTGCAAACCATCGTTGTGCCTTGGTGACATCATTTATTCATGGCACTCTGGAGACAGTTGGTGTCACAGGCAATGGCCTGCCTGGGAAGGGAGATGCCACCATCCCTCCTGGTGGCTAGTGATGAGGGATGATGGAGAAGGCTTCTGGCTCTGGCTTGTATCTCTGTGACCTTGCCCTGTCATGCCTTGAGCAGAAGTCCCAGAGTGATGAGTACTGACCTCAGAGCACTGCCTCCAGAGTAATTCTGCTGCTCTCTGGATTAACCCTGGCACGCTCTAGATTAATTCTTTCACTCTCTAGATTGACCCTGCCACTTCATAGATGAATTTTTGTCACTCTCTATATTAACCCCTGGCATGGTCTAGATGAATTCTGGGGCTCTCTAGAGTAACCCTGGCACTTTTCAGGTCAATTTTGGCACACTCTGGATTAACTCTGGCACTTTCTAGGTTAATTCTGGCACTCTCTGGATTGACCCTGGAACATTCTAGATTAATTTTGGCATTTTCTAAATTGCATCCTGCACTTTCTAGGTGAACCCTAACATTTTCTTGATTAACCCTAGCACTATCCTGCACATTTTCAGACTGGATTTTCCCCTCTCTCATCATGCATGCCAAGAGTGAAGCTGGCGGCACGGTTTCAGGGAAGAATTGATGTTGTGCCATGGGACTACAGCATCCTGGTGCCATGATAGGGCAGTCAAATAATATTAATAGATAATAAGCTTGGTTTAGTTTTCCCAAGTAAATCATTTACAGAGCTGTCTGTGCCATGCACCAGTTCTGTGTAAGGCCAGACGGATGGGCTTGTACAGCCAGAGTAAATAACAGATGCTTATTTAAGTCATCAAGTTATTACTGATTTATAGTAAGTGGATCTTGGCTCTCTCTGTCAGACAAACTGCTGATTAAATGCCCTGTATCTAGTGGTGGATTCTGAGGTGATGCCACTGGGGTGGGCTCTGTCCTGCATGGTGGTGGGTGGGTGGCTGCTGAGGAGATGAGGCAGCCTGGGCTGCTCACGCTGCCCTTCATCGTGTGCTGCGGTGGTGTTCCCTCTCTTCACTGTGTTAATTTAAATGGTGTTTATGCCTCCTAGTAGTTTTGAAGCCTCAAGGTATGGCAGAGGGTTGGAAGTGTTTGTGCTAGGCTCAGGCAGCAGCAGCAGCAGCAGCAGCAGCAGCAGCAGCAGCAGCAGCAGCAGCAGCAGCAGCAGCCCTTTGCCTTTCCCTTGGAGGAGTATGGAGTGAAATGTGCCTACAAGTGAGGAGTGGCAGCAGTGGGGGTGGACTTGCCTGGTGGTGAGGTTTCACCTTATGTTACCCTGAGGTACATAGATAGAGTCTATTTTGGGGAAGAGGCAATAAATCATAGTCCTTTATAAATACTGAATGCAGGGCAGTGCTAGGTGATGATTACTGTTCTGACTCTTGGTGATTTTCTGGCAAGACCTTTCCTTCTTAAAGTTGAGGAGCAGTATTGAAAGCTGATATTTCAGGGTGTTCTCATGTTTTAAAGTCCATAAAAGGCATCTCTGAACAACCTTAGGTCACCTTTGGAGACTTTTCACAACAGAAAACTTGCCCAAGGAGAAGAGAAACCTTTTCATCTGCTCTTGTTACCTTCCTGTGACTGGTGTGAACTGGTTGCCAGGAGAGGTGATGGACAGGGAGCTGAGGAGCAGCACAGGCAGATCACCTCGGAGGGAATAGCCACACACAAAGTTTTACTTTTCTCCTATTCTTTGCCTAATGTAATACTGACTTTACTTGGCAGTAATTCAGGAGTATTTAAGGTGTTATAGGCATACCTTGACTTGGAAGGGCTAAGAAAAGGAAAAGACTTAATGAAAATAAAGTCAGCCGTTGATTCTCCTTCCCTTTGGAAACATGCTGAGGGGTTTGTGTGCTTTCCAGTAGATAACTCCTGCTCTGATTAAATGTTTGGACAGATTTGAGGGTTTGAGGGTTTTTGCAAGCTCATATCCAACCTGTTCTTCCAGCAAGGTGTTGGAAGGGTTAACGGAAAAGACGTGAATGTTTTCCTGCTCTCTTTCTGTCAGCCTTTGTGATTTACAGTCCCTCCCAAAATGTCCAGGTTATATATAGGACAGCTCTAAGCTGCACCCTGCAGATTATTTAGCTCTGCTGTGGATTTCTTCACTTGTGAGGTGGCCAGCCTCATTTTTGTGATCAAACCTGGCATTTGGCTCTCCCTTTCCATCTCCTCTCTCTGATGTCAAGTGCTAATGGTTGGGGCTTGGTACCATGGCAAAAAGTGCTGCTCCTGCTCATCTGCCGGAGACATGTTCACAGCTTTCCAGGAGAACTCCTCCTCCTGATCCCTCTTTCTCCTACTATAACAAAGATTTGGTAGGCAAGAAATGCATCCACCTCATCACAGATTTTGTTTTTTTCTTGGCACAAGAATGACTTCACATGGTTAGGATGGTCAGCTGAGTTAAAGACTTGGGGATTTGGTTCTCGTGGTACCGCCCTTGTCCCTGCAACAGCAAACTGCTTGCAACGTCTCATGCTTCCAAATCAATTGCCAGCCCAGGGGCTCCTGTTGTCCCATCCCATCCAGGAAAGCAAATTTTTTTTGTGTCCCCCACATCCATCCATGAAAAGTGGTAGACCTTCTTTATCCCTCCAAGACTGCATGGGATCTGAGGGACACCTTGGTCAGTTTGGAGCTGCCTCTGTGCAGCATTCCTGGCAGCGCAGGCCTGGGATGCCTTCGGCTACCTTCCTGACGGGGCTGCCTTTAAATAGCAGAGAGCTAAATGAAAAAAACACCACAGAATCTGGCAAATTTCCCAGAGGGCTAACAGCCAACCTGCACAGCAGTCTGCTCCCTTTCCCTCTCAGTCACTCTCCATGTGGATGCAGCAGCCCCATCCCAACCTGCTGTGGGTCAGCCTTGCGCCAGAGAAATGCCTCTGGGTCAGCTCACAGTTTCTTGCCGATTTTCAAGATGACAGCAAGCTAAAGTGATCCCTTTTAAAGACCATCACCACATTTTGAAATGCTTTCTTTCCTTGTGGCTGATCTGACAGTATGCAGAAGAACCAAGTCTGCAAAAGACTTTGTGGTGCTGCAGCACCATGATGCTCCTGCTTCAGTGGTGGGTTTCTCACTACTGGCCTTAGAAATCTGTGGGAGTGGAAGATGGAATAACAAGACCTTTGAATGGTTTAGCAGGTCTAGGGATGTTCTCCTCCCCCTCTACTCTCCTCTGCTGAGACCTCACCTAGAAACCATCTCCAGTTTTGGACTCCCCAGTTCAAGAGAGACAGGGATCTGCTGGAGGGAGTTCTACAAAGAGCTACATGGATGACCTGGGGAGCTTGAACATCTCTCCTATGAAGAAAAACTGAGAGACCTGGGGCTGTTTAGTCTGGAGAAAAGAAGACTGGGTGGGGATCTGATCAACATCTATAAATATCTGAGGGGTGGGTGTCAAGGTGAAGGTGATGGTGTCTTTTGGATGGTGCCCAGTGACAGGACAAGGGTCAAAGGGTACAAGCTAGAACACAGGAGGTTCCACCTCAATACAAGGGGACACTTCTTTATGGGGAGGGTGATGGAGCACTGGAGCAGGCTACCCAGAGAGGTTGTGGAGTCTCCTTCTCTGAAGACTTTCACAATNAGACTTTCAAAACCTGCCTGGATGTGTTCCTGTGTAGCCTGCCCTGGGTGATCTTGCATTGGCAGTGGGGTTGGACTCGATCTCTGGAGTTCTCTTCCAACCTCTGACATTCTGTGATTCTGTGTAAGCTCAGATCCTCCTGGCACAACCTGCTGCCAGTCTTCTGCTGCCAGCTGGGTGGGATTGCTTTCCTCTCCCCTTGGCACCCCCAGCTCAGCTCCCCAAGCCTAGTCTGTCAGCAGCTGCCTTGCTGGGTGCCTGAAGGGGTGGCAGCTCTCTGTCCTGTGCTGCTGACGGGCAGCTGCTCACTGCCTCAGCCTGTGCTCAGCAAACACATCGGTCAGCAAACAGTCGGACGTGACACTGGCTGGGGTCTGAAGCAGACAGTCTGACTTCAGGCAGGCTCAGGAAGTAAACCAGTTTTAGTTCTGTCTTGTTGCCAGAGAGGTAAGCAATTAAAACTTTTGGGTTTTGGGTTTTTTTTTTTCCCCTGTGGGATTTAACTGTCTTTATAAGCCTTTACAATTTGCACAGTCCAGTAGTTGGTTAGCTTTAAATCTCAATTGTTTAGCCGTGGCATGCTCCAGGCTGCTTGTTGGGTCGTGTCATAGAATGGTCTGGATTGGAAGTGACCTCTAAAGGTCATCTAGTCCAACCCCCTCTGCAGTCAGCAGGGGCATCCTCAAATAGAGCAGGCTGCCCAGAGCCTGGTCAAGCCTCACCTTGAATGTCTCCAGGGATGGGGCCTCAGCTACCTCCCTGGGCAACCTGTTCCAGTGTTCCATTACCCTCATGGGTACCTCCTGCTCAGAGGTGCTACTTGCCCATGCTCTTAGTTGGCCAACATTTGTAACTTCACTGCCCATACTTCTCTGACTAGCTCATGTTTTCTTATTTCTGGCTCCCTGGAGAGCTTTCCCCTGCCCTTCCCACAGAACTAGCTCACTTTCTCAGCCTTCCTGGCCACTGAGGGCTGCTGAGGTCCCTGCCCTGAGGAGGAAGCTGGTGATGAAGCCTTCACTGTGTCTCTGAGGCTGAGTGCTTTCCTTTTGCTTTCTTTAGTCTCCTGGTAAGCGCAGGTGACTACTAAGGAAACTACTTTGCAAAAATAGGTTATTAATAGAGGCTTAGTGCTGGCTCCTGAGAGCTTTGTAGCTGTGCCCTCCTACTTTTGTTCTAACAGGGACATAGAGTGGGAACCTTGGAGCAGTCCCAGGACCAAACCCACAGGCTTAGCTCTTACCACAGCCCAGCTGGTGGAAGGAATGGGAACCAGAATGTTTGCAGAAGAGCACTGGAACCCCTTTGGTGTTACACAAGACCCTGGGGATTCAACTTAGAAAACCTGCTCATAGTCCCCGTCAGATTCACAGAACTGTCAGAGTTGGAAGGGACTCAAAGGATCATCTAATTCCAACTCCCCTGCCATGGGTAGAGTTTGCTTGATGCCCTGAAGTACGAGGGTGGGTCTCTTTCAAAAGGCATTTAATGGCTTTTCACGTTGGCAGTGCTAAAGCTTACTGCAGGCATTTGCATTCTGGAAGAGAAAGTTGCTCTGGGCACAGCGACTCATGTGCCAACAGGCTGCTAGTTAAATAACTCCTTGGGATTAAGCAACAGATCTGTTTCCGTAAGTCTTCACTCTCAGCTGAGGCTGGAGAGCTGCTCTTCCCTCTGCTCCTGACATTTGCTGCAGTCCCAGGGGATAAGCAGGAGGACTTGGTGGTGGCAAGAGTGCCTTCCTGCCTGATGGCATGGGTGGCACGGGCAGGATCCATGCCAGCTGGAGGTTCCAGTGAAGGGCACTGCCACAGCAGTGTGTTCATGTGTGCAGCAGAGGGGGGACCTGCAGCAGCCTGACAGAAGTTTAGCTGCATGGGCTGATCCTCTGGGGTTGCTGAGGTGGTTGGAAATAGCAGAGGGGTTCTGAGAACCTTCCTAACACCACTTCTCACTGGCACAGCTGTCAAACAGCAGAGGAGGAGGCTGTCTGCTCTGGGCACACTACACCAAGTGGGTAATCAGATCTGAGGCTGCTGCCTTGCCAGCATCCCTCTTGTAAGGGCAGTTGGGTGCTTGGCTTTGCAGAGAGCAGGGCATGGGTAAAGCAGGAGAGGAAGCCTAAGGCTGAGACCTGTGCCTACAGGCTTGCAAAGCAGGAGCCTCTGCTGCTGAGCAGCATGAGAGAGGGTCTCAGTTGTTTGCAGGATAGGAAAGGAGAACAAAAATCATTCCAGTGCAAAACTAAATGAAAGACAAACTCAGCTCATTTACCTCTGCAGAAGGAGCAGCTCCTTGCCAATGTCTCCTCTTGTGCAGAGCTGAAGAGAGTCATAGAATCACAGAATGTTAAGGGCTGGAAGGGGCCTCAAAAGCTCATCCAATCCAACCCCCTTGCCAGAGCAGGAATACCTTTTTTTTTTTTTTTTTTTTTTTAAACCAGTCCAGGTTTGGGTTTTTTTAATCCCCTTTCTCCCCCATTTGGGTTTCTTTTAATCCCCTTTCTCCCCCATCTCCCTCCTTTCCTCTCTGTCTCTTATTTTGCCCCATCTTCCTCCTTTTCTTTCTATCTCCTTCATTTCCATCTCTTTCCTTTCCTCTCCATCTTCCTCTTTCCCCTCATCTTCCTCCTTTCCTCTCCATCTCTTTTCTTTTCCCCCATCTCCATCCTTTTCCTCTCCATCTCCCTCCTTTCAGCACCACCTCCCCTTTCTCACACCACACTGCATTTTCCCCTTTTCCTCCCAAACCCAGAGCACCTGGGTCCTATTGGAGTCTCCTTCCAGCCCAGGTGTGACCACTTTGCCCTCCCACCCCAGGTGTGAGCACTTTGCCCTCCCTCCC
>WBNM01019167.1:6232-67847 GCA_013399055.1 Ramphastos sulfuratus | reverse complement strand
ACACAGTACTCCAGATGTGGCCTCACCAGGGCAGAATAGAGAGGCAGGAGAACCCCTCTTGACCTACTAGCCACAGCCCTTCTAATACACCTCAGAGTGGCATTAGCCCCCCTGGCCACAAGTGCACATTGCTGGCTCATGGTCAACCTCCCATCCACTAGGACCCCCCCAGATCCTTTTCCCCTTCACTGCCTTCCAACAGGTCACTCCCCAACCTGTACTGATCCCTGGGGTTGTTCTTTCCCAGGTGCAGGACTCTACACTTGCCCTTGTTGCATTTCATCCCACAGTACTGGTGGGTGCATGCCCTCAGGACCCGTGGACTTAGGGGTGTCCAGATTGCTCAATTGTTCCTTAACCCAGTCCTCATCAACCAGGGAAGACTCCTCTGTCATGCTTTCCTCTGGTGCCTCGGGTGTCAGGGGCTCCTGAGGACAGTCTCCAGCCTTTAGTAACTGCCTTCTTTGTGTCCTCTGTCACCAAGGCACCCACCTCAATCAGCAGAGGGCCTCTGGTGTTAGCTTTTCCTGCAGTGGATTTGAAGAAGCCCTTTCTGTTATCCTTGACCTCTCTTGCAAGGTTGAATTCCAACACGACCTTAGCCTTCCTAGTTGCCTCCTTACATCCTCTGACAGCAGTCCTATACTCTTCCCAGGTACCAGCCCCTCCTTCCATGATCTGTAGCTTCTCTTCTTCCACTTAAGTTTGCTTAGCAGTTCCTTACTTAACCATGCAGGTCTCCTGGCTCCCTTTCTCTATTTCCTACTTGCTGGGATGCTCTGATCTTGAGCTTGGAAGAAGAGGTCCTTAAATGTTAACCATCATGGACCTCTCTGCCTTCTAGTCAGTTATCCTGGAATTAAAATCAGATGTCTGTATGTGAGACAAATGGAACTCAGCTGTGCCCCAGCCACCCTTCCTTGCTCTCTGGTCCCAGTGGCCCCTTCTTCTCTGCAAGTTTGTGTTGGTGCTCAGGTAGCACAGCCATTTGTGTCCCTGTGTTCAGGTGGCACAATCATTCTCTGCATCATGCAGTGCATGCTTCTAGCTTGGAAGGAGGAAGGGACACAACATCGATGTGGGTGGAGCAGAGAAGCTGCTCCTGCTGCCTGGTGTGGCACTGTGTCAGTTGCTGCTGGAGGTGCCATGTGTCATGGCCGTTGTGGCTCTCCATGGCTGACGTGAGCACAGGTGGTTCATGATGGGTTGGCTTTGCTGGGGCAGTGACATGGTGAGGTCCTTCTCCAGGTGATGGGTTTGTTTCACAAACTGTCTACAGCTGGGGATGGCAGTGAGGAGGGTGCCAGGTATCTCCAGGGGAGTCTCTATGCCCATGGGATTTAGGACAAGGTGAGCTAGTGACTTGTACTGGTGCTGAGCAGAAGCAGCCTCAGGAATAGGCATTGCATGACCTTTTACTTCCCTTTGCATTAATGGCTGACAGCTCAGGATAAGCAGTGCCAGGCTGTGCATGTAGAGGTAACAGAAACTCCATTCCTGTCCCAAAGAGCTTATTTTGTGAACCAGGAAGCATGCCCATGATGTTCCAGTGGAATCGCTGGGGGGAGAGTTGATGACTGCAGCTTAAAGCCTTGTGCTCATCCCAGCCCCACAGCAGGGAGGTGACATAGTCTCAGAGACTCCCCTGATGTGCCCAGTTTGTGCCTGGTGGTGCAGGTGAGCTGGCAGTTCCCCAGGCACTCTGCTTGGGATCTTCCTCTCTCCCTCTGTTCCTCCCCACCAGTGCCAGAGGTGATAGATGCAGCTGAAGAACTGATGAGAAGTGGCACAGCTGCCTCATCGAGCCAGGCTTGGAGCCAGTTCCCAAATCTCATCTCTTGCCCTGCTCTCCTCCTATGGGTGCCTGGTGGGGGATGAGCCCACATGTGGGGACTCTGCCTGGAACTTGGGGCAGAGAAGGAGGCTGGGGCTGGTGGATGTCCTTTCTCTCGGCAGAGGAGCTGAGATAAAGCTGTGCCTGACCCTGGTGCGTCCTTGTGGGGCTGGAGCAGTGACTGTGCTGCCTTCCCTGACTGCAGCCAGTCACTGGAGACACTTGACCTAAAGATTTGGAGCTATTGTTGCAAAAATGCCATAGTTTAGACTAGGGAGGGGAGATAGGGAAGGAGCAGGAGCCAAGGATAGAGGAGGGTGGTGCCACTGCTCCTGGGGCAGCACTGCTTGCAGCAGCCCAGCGGCCTCCAACAGCGACAGAGCTGGCCCCGTGGTCCTGCTGTTCTCAACCCAGCCGTTTGCTACTGAGCTCTGGAGCATTCCAGTGTCTGCTGTGGAGAGGAAGGAGAGCACAATCACCTCACAGCTCCCCATGCCTGGGAAAGTAGGGCGTCCACTCCTGTTTGATGTGTGCACATAACGAGGTCGAGTGGAGAGAGTATGGCCTGGGCACACTCATTTCCCATCGCACAAAAATAACTCCAAGTAACCCAGTTTCAGCTGAAGTTGTTTATTACTCATCCTTCTCAATGAACTGTTGAAAGAAAGGATGGTGCTTGTGCTCTCTGGGATTTGGTGTAATAGCTGCTTCTGAGGCTTGTCTAAGTGTCCTTCGTGCTGGTAATGAGCAAGGGGAGGGGTGTGAGAAGAGGTGCTGAAAAGAATGGTGTTAAAAGGGTTTAGCAAGGTATCCTGTGCTGCTCTCTTGCCCCATTATGTCTCCAGCCCTGACAGCTACAGCTGGAGGTGCTGTAATGACCAGCTTTTAATGGGGAAGATTCCAAGAAGTTCAGACATGTGGTATGTTTGCAGCTTCTGGGTGGTGCCTGGTGCCCACGCACTGAGGAGTTGGTTAGATGCCAAGCTTCATAATGACTTTCCTGCAGCCCTGTGAGGAGAAGACGTGGTGGAGTTTGCAGCTGGCACTGGTAATGCATTGAAGCCCCATCTGGGCACTGCTGGCAGAGCCAGGAAGAAGTTGGTGGGACCTTTGGTGGACTCCATCCTCCCCAGGGTGTGGGAAGCAAAGTGCTCTCTGGAGCTGGGAGGACAATGGGGAAGCCACAGGCACTGCCAGTGAGGTCTGTGATGCTGGGCTGCTGAAGGTTTACTTTCCATTCTGATATCTTCAGAAGTTGTGGATGTGAGTATGAGAGGTAGGGGACTGCTAAATCGCTGCACAAACATCAATGCATCTCTTCAGCTACCCCAAACTGGCACATTGAGCAGTTACAGTCAGCCTCCTCCCTTTAACAATCTCTGGTAACTCCAAAGGGCTATGTCTGTAAGAATATGGAAATAAAACACTTGCAGGAAGAGAAATAAAGCCTAGGCTGAATGTAGACTGATTCTCATGCAGGCTGCTGGCACAGAGTCTGCAAGGTGCACAGCTCTATTATTGACTGAGACTGGTTTAGTTTAGAATGCTCTGAAGAACATCAGATAAATTCTGATCCAGTAAATGTGTTTAGATTTGAAAACAAACGGTGAGTCAGGAAGGGAAGTTCATTCTTGGCATGTCTGGCAAATGAGGCAGTGGGGGGGGGGGGGAAAAAGAGCTGAAATGTGGAGCTCTGAGGGCTGCTCTCTGAACAAGTAGGAAGGTGAGGCTGAGACACCAGTTAGCCTGGTAATCAGTAACTTCTGGGTTTTCTGCCAGCCCCACTAAACTGGCTGCAGCAAAGGGTCTCCCATACTGAGAGCTACTGGTCCCAATTCCCTCCTGGCTGGCCCTGTGTGTAGCCCAGGACCAGGGTGACCAGTGCCAGCTGGCATGGCAGCAGAGCTGGTGAGACAGGAGCTCTCCATGCAGTTGGTTCCCCAACCTCTTTGTCTGTAACCCACAGGCAACAAATTAGTATTGATGAGTGGCATAAAAATTAATTCAGCCCCAAGAAGCACTGTAAAGAGTGGTGGTTGTGGAGGGAGAGTCACTGCCTGGGAGCCATATTCAGCAAACTGTAGGTAAATGCCATGGCAGGAGGTGTTTTGGAGGTGTTCTGGGAGAGGCAGGCTCATCACAACCAGCAGGCAGCAATAGATGTCTGACATTTAAAAAGAGAACAAACCCATTCAAGTTTCATTACTTTTTAATTGCTGTTTATTGACTACCTCTGCTGTGCTGCACAGTGCAGAGTGGGTTTGTGCTTGAAGATAAGAATCATGGAATCATAGAATGGTAAGGTTGGAAGTGACCTCAAGGATCATCTAGTTCCAACCCCCTGCCATAGGCAGGGACACCTCCCACTAGTACAGGTCACTCAAGGCCTCATCCAACCTGGCCTTAAACACCTCCAGGGAGGGAGCAGCCACAACCTCCCTGGGCAACCTGTGCCAGTGTCTCACCACCCTCACTGCAAACAACTTCCTCCTACCATCCAGTCTAAATCTGCCCTCTGCCAGTTCAAACCCATTGCCCTTTGTCCTGTCATTACAAGCCCTTGTCAATAGTCCCTCCCCAGCCTTCCTGTAGCCCCCTTCAGATACTGGATCTTGGTCTACAAGTCTCTGCCATGTATAGGTGAAGAGGAGCTCTGCTGCTCGGCTGCAGGTGGGCAGGCAGAGGGAGTGCTGGGGTATGGTGAGACAGCAGTGAGCAGGGTTGCATTTTGGGCAGCCAGCTGCCCTACAAAGCGTGTGTATCCAGAGATGAGCCACTCCTGGAGCAGCAGAAGAGGAACTGTGCTTTGTTCCCCCCAAAGACACCAACTTGCAGCTTAAGTCTTCCACTGAGGGGGTTGAACTGGGAAATAGGCACCGACATGATCCTGTCCTTTGCTGTGCTGTTCTCCCAAGAGATTGCAGCTTCCAACACCAATCTTCTGCTGGGAGGGGGCTAAACTGGGAAACCAGACCTGCTCTGGTGGGTTCCCATCTGCCATCTGCTCTGGTTTTTGCAGGTAAACAGAAGTACCTCTGTGCCAGCCGGAACGACTGCACCATCGACAAGTTCCGGAGGAAAAACTGCCCCTCCTGCCGCCTGCGCAAGTGCTACGAGGCTGGGATGACTCTTGGAGGTACAGTCTCATAGAGCCATCAAATCAGAGAATGGCTTAGGCTGGAAGGGACCTCAGAGATCATCTGCTCCAACCTCCCATCCATGGGCAGGGATGCCTTGCACAACCTGCCCTTGAACGCCCCCAGGAAGGAGGCAGCTGCAGNAGCCTATAATATAGTTTTCTCTATTAAAATATCCCAATTAGCCTCAAACCAGCACCCCTCTTGTCCTGCTGCTAGACACGCTTATGGAAAGTCGTTCTGCAGCCTTCCTGTAGGATCCCTTCAGGTATTGGAAGGCAGCTCTAAGGTCCCCCTGGTCTGGATGATGTCCCCTGAGTCTGTGCAAGGGATGGGCCAGCTGGGCTTAATCCTGCAGCTAAAGGATGTCCTTGGCCTATTAGTAGTAAATGGCTGATGGCGCCTGCTGAGCTTGGGGAAAACATTTGCAGGTTTCTAATGCCAAAGCTATGAATGTCATTAAACATTTGTGTGAGTTTTGGGAAACAATTCTATCCCTTAATTTAAAACCTGGTTCCTCTGGCTTCTCACTCACACCAAAGCTTCTCTGAGCAGAGCACTGCTATTTTGAGGTGATGTTTGCCAGGCAGAAAGGGACATTTTTAATTATAAAGTCACAGCCTCAGTTGCTTCTGCATCACTGTCAAAGGTCCTTGTTGCAGTTTGTCTCAGCTCCAAACCTGTAGCTCTGTCAAAACCTGCCAATATCCAAAAGCTGAGCTTTTCTGCTCGAAATCTAGAAGCTACAATGTAGATCACTGAGTGGCTCAACTTCTGAGTTCATTTCATGTGAGCAGGAGAAAGAAAATCCCCTGAAAAACAGGGCTGATGGACCTGACCCTTGATGTAAAAGCCTCTGGCAGTGGAGTGGAGGGGAGTCAGAGGGGTGCAGACAAGAGAGCCCCAGGCAGAGTCAGGCACAGCACATGGGGAGCTGAGCAGCCCTGGATGGTTTGATGTGCCAGCAGTTTAGTTTAAAAACTTCCACAACTGCTGGGGTGGGCCTGGCTGCCTGCTGGAGCTGCTGGAATGTTGTCTTGAAGAACTTCCTACCAAGCTGGTTCTGGTTTATTGCTCATCGAGGAGCAGTGGTTTTAATTTTCTCCCTAGAACAGTTCCCAGAACAGCTCAGGTACCAGCAGCCATGTCCAGTGAGCAGGGCAGGAGCCAGCCTCTCCCCTTCTGCAGCAGCAGGTAGTCAGTCTGAGTGGTGGGGACACAACTCTTGGGGGGATACAGAGATGTTCAGTGTGCTCCTTTCCTCCTGGTAGCAAGCAGGAGAAGCAAAAGTCCTTGAATGCAGTCCTAAAAATTGGTGAGGTCAGCCTTGTGGGCAGGCTCTGGTGGGCTCTTCCCTCATGCTCCTGTGCCACTCACAGGCGANCAGAGTAGAGGGGAAGGAGAACCTCCCTTGATCTGCTGGACACACTCTTCTTAATGCCCCCCAGGATCCTGTTGGCCCTCTTGTCTGCCAGGGCACATTGCTGTGCCATGGATGTTCTCCACCAACACTCCCAGGTCCCTTTCCACAGGGCTGCTCTTCAGCAGATCACTTCCCAACCTGTAGTGGAGCAGTTTATTATTCCTCCTCAGATGCAGGACTACACTTGTCCTTCTTGAACCTCATTTGGTTCCTCTGTGCCCAGCTCTGTCCATCCAGGTCCCGCTGGATGGCCACACAGCTATGTTGGCTGGCAGCACAGCTGTGCCTGGGGAGCAATGTGCATGGCACCTGTGAAGGCACACCACAGTTTGGGAGCACCAGAAAGGTGGCACACCCATCTGATGCTGCCAAGCAGGCCATTTGCTTGCTGAGGTTTCCAGGTGGTCTCTATCTCAGCCTCCCAATATCTCCTGCACCAGTTGTGCCCTCAGCCCTGGTTATCCAGCCCAGCCTGGAGGGAGCGAGGGCAGAACAGCTTGTCCTGGTGCTGTGCCCATCCACAGGCTGTCTTGCAGCAGCTCCTGTGCCAGCTGCTGGTGGCTGTTTGTAGTCGTGGCTTCCTGAGGAAGCAGGGAGACTCCTCAGGGACCCTTCCCTTGTCTGCCTGGGAGGGTTGGGACTGGGAGGCTGCCACCTCCCTGCCCGTGGGATTGCTGAGCTCCAGAGCTGGAGGACAGGGATGAGGAGCCAAACCCAGCTTGCTGGTCCACAGCCAGCAGAAGGGTTTGGTAATGCCATCCAAAACAAGCATGCTCTTGTTTTCCACTGCCTTTTTTTTTTCCTTGTGAATCTTCCTTAAATGAGAGAAGACGTACATCAATCACGTACATCAGTGTGTCTGCAGGACACACTGACAAAATTAATGCTAATACTGATAGCCCCCATTCGCCCCCCCCCCCCCCCCCCCTTTTTTTTTTTTTTTTCTCCCCTTAAGCAGTTTGGGTCACCCTGACCTGTTCTGCCTGGTCTGTTTTACATTTGTTTTGAATGTGGGTTTAAAGGCAATTGTTAAAAACATGCATGCTATGAGCTTGTCCACAGTTATTTCTGCCACAGTAGAGAGGCAGAGCATGTGAAAAGGCTTCCAAGCTCCAAACGGTTGTTTTTTAACTGCCTGCTAATTACCAGTCCCTTGGAGGGTTTAACAGAGCTGCCTGTGACCAGCAGACCTGCAGCTCTCAGTGCTGGGTGGGAGGAGGAGGAGGTGACACACCGAATACCTTATTTAGGACTCTCTGCTTTGGCAGAGGATGGCAAGATGTCGAAGCACTTCATTATTGATTGAGATCACTCTGACCTGCAAACTGAAATCCATTAAATGGAATCTTCTCTCCTGATCAACACTGAAAAGGTCCAGAGAAGGAAAAGATTTTAAAAGAGGGGGAAAAAAAAGGGAGGCGGGGGGTGGAAATATATTAACAAAAAGAAATGATAATGCTGGGTTTATGTGCTCAGTTCTGCTGGTGCCTCTCCCACCACACCAGCTCCTGCTGTGAGCACAGGTGGCTGTGCCAGCCCTGTGCATGGGTAATGCTGCCCTGCACATGTGGCTGTGTGGATCCTGCCAGGCCCCTGCATACAGGGGTAACCAGACCCCTCCATCCTGCTCCAGCCATGGGCAGCCAGATCCCTCTGTCCTGCTCCAACCCCTGCACACCACTCAGCCAGTGCAGCTCTGCTGATCTGCTCTGGATCTAAGCGCATTTTAACCGTGGCGTAGGAGGTACCCTGGGTGTTCCCATTGTGAGCAGCAAGCACCTCAGCCAGAGCTGGCAGGCCACCTGTGCTCCATGTGAGTCATCTCTTGGGAGCAAAGCCTCCTTAACCTGCAAAGTTCAGTTCATTTCATGGGTGGCAGGACTAGAGACCTGCTGCAGTAAGTGCTGACAGCCCAAGGCATGAGTCTCACCTGAACACAGTCCTGATTCAGGTCCAGTTGCTGTGGTTGAGCAGAGCTCACATCCTACAGAAGCCTTTGGTGTTGATGTAGCATTGCCAGCAGTGGAGAATTGACCACATTTTTGCCATTGAGTTGCAGCAGTTAATTGCATTCAGGGTTGTGCCTCATTTTTCATCCTGTCTGTCCTTGATTCCCAGCAACTGTATCATAATCACAGCTTTCCTTACTAGATTAAAAAAAAAAAAAAAAAGCTTTTACTGAATTTTTGTCTCTGCCATGGATATTTGTTGACTGTGACTTAATAATCCTTCAGTCTCCTGCATAGGAATCTTGCAAAAATTCATTACTTCCCTGCTCCAGATATGTCAGGGCTTCGCTGCTGGTGTTGCTTCTGCAGCTTGCCATCCCCTCCCTCATATGGTGAATATGTAGTGACAGGATGAGAGCAGATGGCTTCAAATTGGACAAAGCTGGATTTAGATTAGACATCAGGAGGAAGCTCCTCACCATGAGGTACTGGAAGGTGTTGCCCAGAGAAATTGTGGAGGCTCCATACCTGGAACTGTTCAAAGCCAGGTTGGATGGGACCTTGAGGAACCTTGTCTAGTAGGACATGTTCCTGCACATGGCAGGAAGTGATCTTTAGAGTCCCTTCCAACTCAAACCATTCTGTGATTCCACGAATCTCCAATCACAGTGTCAGCAGTGTCAGTGCTTCCAGGCAGCAGTACTGAGCTGCTCTCCAGGCCTGTACTTCCTTCCCTCCCTCCCATGGCCTGGTATCCTGCTCGCCCTGTGTGCACCGAACCATCCCATCAGCTCAGGCCCCTGTGTCTGTCAACTTTGGGTGCCAGTTCAGGCAGCTGAGGCAGGAGCTCACTGGGCAGTGCTCACTTCAGTTGTGTGATTTGTCTCCTTAGTGGGATGTGTGCTCTGCTTTAGCACACCTTGGTCAGTCTGCTCAGTGATCNCATTGGAATGGGCTGCCCAGGTCGGTGGTGGAGTCCTTGTCCCTGGAGATGTTGAAGCAAAGCCTGGATGGGGCACTTAGTGCCATGGTCTGGTTGATTGGGTAGGGCTGGGTGCTAGGTTGGGCTGAATGAGCTTGGAGGTCTCTTCCAACCTGCTTGATTCTATGATTCCCATCTTGGCACAGACTTTTTCTAGGTGAACTTGTTCATTCTACTTTTTTTTTTTTTTTTTTTTTTTAATGGATGTAGGCATTGCCTATTGAAGGGCTGTGAACAGCCCTCCTAAGGAGCAGACCTGTCTGATGTTGTTCCAACATCCATAATTACTGCTGCAGGTTTATTACCTGGGTGATTGAGAACCATTCAGCAGTACCATCTGATTTTATAGCATTTGAGTTTTAATTCCTGTGGGCCAGACTGACTCAGAGGTCTTCAACATGTCTGCTAGAACAGGACTATTATAATTATCACCTTAAATTTGTCATGCCAGAAAAGATGGATGGTGTGGCAGGGTCTGGTTTTGACAAAGCCGCGTGTTGATGTTAATAAGAAATATGAAGAGCAAGACAGAGGTCAAATCTGCTTTCAGCTGCTCTGTCGTTTTGCCTGCAGCTGAAGTCAGCGTGCACAGGGGCCTGGGAGTGAGTGGCTCTTTCCTTCTGGGCTTGTCTCCATCTGGTAACATCAGTGGAACAACATGGATGTGGGACTCCTCTGAAAGGACATCTCTCATCTGCTTCACTGCCCTCCAGAATGGATGGGGTTGGTTTACAACTGCACTCTCAGAGCCAGTGTGGCTGGTTGCTTGCTCTTTTCTTACTGCATTCAATGTTCACTCTTTTTACTTAGCTCAGAGTCCACAAAGATGGTCAGAGGGCTGCAGCACCTCTGCTGTGAGGACAGGCTGAGAGAGAGTTGGGATTATTCAGCCTGGAGAAGAGAAGGCTCTGGAGAGTCTTTAGAGCAACCTTTCAGTATTTGAAGGGGGCTGCAGAACAGCTGGGGAGGGACTTTATACAGTCGCATAATGACAGAATGAAGGGTAATGGCTTCAAACTGGAGGAAGCAGGATTTAGATTAGACATTAGGAAGCAAGTCTTCCCCATGAGGATGATGAGGCACTGGAACAGGTTACCCAGAGAAGTTGTGGAGCCTCCAGCTGTGAAAGTGTTCAAAGCCAAGTTGGATGGGCCTTGAGGAACCTGGTCTGGTGGGAGGTGTCCCTGCCCGCAGCACAGCGTTGAAACTAGATGAACTTTAAGGTCCCTTCCAACCCAAACCATTCTGTGAGTCTGTGATCTTTCAAGTAATAAAGCGGGGGTGGGGAGGGAAAAGAACATTTAAAGCAAACCATGTGTGTGTTAGAGAGTGTGGGTTTGGCTGGCAGAGGCGCTGGAGCAAGCACTGGCTGAAGGGTGTCACCCTGCACTGCAGCCCAGTGTTCTTGTGGCTCTCTTCTATTTTTATTACCCTTCCCTCCTCCGTTTTTGCAGAGCAGCCTGTCTTAATTGCTGGTACAGTAGATCATCCAAAGTACATCACTTAAAGATCAGCACTTTGGGTTGATTTACAAAGCTGTGCTTTAACTTGACATTTTTATGGTTTCGCTGCTTGTTTTTCTAATTACAGCTGAGAGGAAATTTGAGATAAGTATCATGTAATGAAGGAGCCAAACCCCCAAGGACAATTGGTTTGATGTTACATTCTCTGCTTGAATTAAACAATAGTGGCTTGTTGTGTTTTTTTTTCCCTCCAATTAATTAGGGTTTTGGAGTCGATAATGGGCAAAGGCTGCTCCTCTCTGCAGCAGCCTGCCTTGTGCTGAGCACCATCAGGCAGGTGGCAGATGAGGTGAGCACTGCCTTTTCAAGAACTCTGGAGTCATGCAGCTGAAGCTCCTGGTGCATTTTGAAGCATCTGTAATTAGGAGCTGGATGCACAGGAGAGTCACTTCATCATGGTGACACGGGCCCAGTCGTGGGCTGCCTGAAATCCCAGCCCCGCAAGATGGCTCTGTGGGTGTTGCTCTTGAAGCTGGCCAGCAGGCCAAGGAGCACCCCTGCTTGGGTCTTATCCTCATCAGTGAGCTAGCTGAGGAGAGTGCAGGGGAACAGCCTTGGAGCTGCTGATTAGCTGTAGAATGTGTTTTCCATGATATATTTGTCAGCAGTGACCCAGCTGGGAGAGCAGCCTGGGACAGCAGGCAGAGCAGGAGCCCCAACAGGGAGAGGGCAGCTCTTGGTTACAGCCTGCATCCACTCCTGCCTGGGTTGGAATGACTGCACCTGAGCTGCTGAATGCAGTGGCTTTTTTCCCTGGAACGTGAGCATCTGCTGGGTTTGTTTGCTTGCATTGCTTCCCTTTTTAATTGCATGTGAGAGCTTGCTTGAATAGAGTCACCTGCAGCTCTGGAGTCTTCAGCATGGGAAAGATATGGACCTGTTCGAGCAGATCCAGAGGAGGGCACAGAAATAATCCCAGAGCTTTGCTGTGAGGTCAGGCTGAGAGAGTTTTGGTTGTTCAGCCTGGAGAAGAGAAGGCTTCAGGAAGACCTTCTTGCAGCCTTTCTGTGCTTAAAGGAGGCCTGTAAGAAAGCTGGGGACAGATTTTTTAGCAGAGCCTGTTGATCACAATGATTTTAAGTTAGAAGAGGGAGATTTTGACTAGGTCTAAGGAATGATTCTTTTATGCTGAGGGCGTTGAGACACTGGCCCAGATTATCCAGAGAGGTGGTAGATGCCACATCCCTGGAAACATTCTAGGTCACATTGGTTGGAGCTCAGAGCCAACTGCTTTCATTGAAGATGTCCCTGCAGAGGGACTGAACTAGATGAGCTTTAAAGGTCCCTTCCAACCTAAAGCAGTCTGTGATTCTGTGGCTCTTTTTTTAACCTGGTCCTTCCTCTCTGTTTCTAAGCAGGGGTTAATCTGAGAGCAGTCACAGCTGGGGATGTAAATGATGCTTGTTCTTTTCCCTGCACAATTAACAAGCAAATGGTTTGACCTGTGCAGTGTGTGCTCCCTTTTGCCCTTACCTGAGGTCTGCAGTGCCAGGGCACTTCTTGGGCGATGTGCACTGAAGGAGTAGCTGCTGCTGGTCATCAATTTCCTTTTCCCTTGTAAATATAAAAGTAATGGAGCTGCAGGCCAAGAAACCCCAAGGGCTTTGCTTTTTTTTTTTTAAATTTTCAAGTGTCACACCAAACTGTGTCCTTCCCTCAGCACGCAAGCTGAAGAAGCTGGGTAACCTGAAGACACAAGAGGACGTGGAGGCAGCCAGCTCAGCCAGCCCCACAGAGGAGCAAGCTCCCAAGATGGTGATGACACGCATCGATGGCTATGAGTGCCAGCCCATCTTCCTCAACGTCCTGGAGGCCATTGAACCTGGTGTGGTGTGTGCTGGCCATGACAACAGCCAGCCAGACTCCTTCTCCAACCTGCTCACCAGCTTGAATGAGCTCGGAGAGAGGCAGCTGGTCTACGTGGTCAAGTGGGCAAAGGCTTTGCCAGGTGAGGAAAAAAACAAGCAGAGCCCTTGCCTGGCATGTTTCTGAAGCCCCTCTGCTTCTGTTGCTCGGGGTGGGTTCAAAGGAGGTGATCTGTAGGCTATGTCCCACCAAACTGGGTGCAGTGGCTGCCACAGCAGAAGGCTGTGCTGCCATTCAGTGAGACTTGGCCAGGCTGGAGGGGTGGGCAGGAAGAAATTTAATGAAATTCAACAAGGGCAAGGGTAGAGTCTTGCACCTGGGAAAGAACAACCCCAGGGATCAGTATAGGTTGGGGACTGATCTGTTGGAAGGCAGTGAAGGGGAAAAGGATCATGGGGGGGTCCTAGTGGATGGGAGGTTGACCATGAGCCAGCAATGTGCACTTGTGGCCAATGCCATTCTGGGCTGTATTAGAAGGGCTGTGGCTAGTAGGTCGAGAGAGGTTCTCCTGCCCCTCTACTGTGCCCTGGTGAGGCTGCATCTGGAGCATTGTATCCAGTTCTGGGCCCCCCAGTTCGAGAGTGACATAGAACTGCTTGAGAGAGTCTAGCATAGAGCTACAAAGGTGATGAAGGGAATGGAACAGCTCTCTTATGAGGAAAGACTGAATTTTTTTCCCTGTGAGGGTGACAGAACACTGGAACAGGCTGCCCAGGGGGGTTGTGGAGTCTCCCTCTCTGGAGATATTCAAAACCTGCCTGGATGTGTTCCTGTGTGATCTGGTATAGGAGATCCTGCTCTGGCAGTGGGAGTGGACTGGCTGAGCTTTGGAGGTCCCTTGCAGCCCCTGACATTCTGTGATTCTGTGATCACACAGTCCCTTGTGGGAGCATCTTCATGGTGCACCTTAAAGTAGGCTGTAGCAGCCTCAGATTTGGCTGGTTGATGGAAGAGGTGACTGGGGGCTAGCAAAGTGTGTAGAAACTTGCTCTTTGGGTTCTGGTAACACTTTACTGTGTCACCATGTATCTGATTCCCCACGTGGGAAGGGTTGCTGCTCATCAGAGCTTTGGGGTCTTGTGCTCTTCCTGCTCTCCCTGCAGGGCTTTTGCTCTCCTTCCAGAGCTGTGTCCATTAGACTCACAGAAGTCTTCTCTAGGCAAGCATTAGCCACGTCCAGTAACCCTCATGAAGCAGTGAAAGGGTAAACTTCCCAGGAGAATCAGAGGTGTGCCACTTTGTGATGTGAAAGTGAGGAGGGGAAACTGGGCTGAAAGGAGCTAAGGGGAGATCCTTCCTCACCTGTTGTGTGTATCACAAGCAGATTGATAGTAAAATAGCAAAAGAGAGAGAGAGAGAATCCCAAAGGGCTTTTTCCTGGCTGTCAGATTGCTCTTGTGTGATGCATTCAGAGTTGTGATATGGGAGAACTTCCCAGAACTTTCCAGACAGTATTAGCAGGAGCTGTAAATTAAAGGCCTCTGTTGCTGTGTGTGTTCCACTGAACATGCTCCTTGGTTCTGGGCATAGAGGTTACCAGTCTGTAACAGGCTGCCTGTTGCATATCATAGCCCTGCCAGCTGAGTAAGTGAGACTGCAAGAGGCTGAGAGCTCTTTAGCTGCAGTGGGATCCCTCCAGCATCCCTGGGGCTGGGACTCTGGGGATGGTACTGAGCTGCTTGCCTGCCCCTGGTCCCACTGCTCAGGAAATGCCTCTGAACACAGAGATCTTGCTCTTCGTGTGCAGGGCAGTGTGAGCAGAGGAGGAAACTGAGGTAAAGCAATCTTGCCTCTGTGTGCCAAAACCTGCTGCTGAGCTGTAGCAGGTGTCTGATGTTCCCAGAACTTTGGCAGGCCCCATTGTAAGTCTCAGTGGTCCTGGAGGGGTTGGTTTGAGTATGCTTAAATGCAGACCAGCCCATTCTGTTTCTTATGTTCTTGAGTCAGGAGAGGTTCACCTGGTTTACCCTGTGACACCAGGGACAGATGTGCTTTCTCTTCCACCTTATCTACCTCAGACATCAAGATTTCTTCAGCAAGGTACATGCAGACACCATCAAATCTGACTGGCAGTCTGGGGGTGAGGATGTAAAATAGCAGCAGTGCTAATGGAAAGGGAAAGTGCTTTGAAAAACCATCTCCGTTGTAACCACCTCCTTATCAAAGGCTTTTACTCTCTCATGCTGCACCTGATCCCTAACCCCATGGTGCATGGCAGCATGGTGGTGCCAGCTGCTGCACTGCTGCCTCCTGGGGCTGGCGCCCGCTGTGCCAGCAATGACAAATAAGAAAAATTGATGCTGATCTTCTTACATCTGAGCAGTCCTTGCTCTTGGGGCAGATCAGTGTGACCACAGGCCTGGGATCCTCGATGCAGCACAGCTCCTCCTGCCTGGACATACTGTCTGTAGGGGGGTGCCGCTGGCTCCCTTCCCCATCCACCAGCCCTGAAGCTGATCCTGGCCTTGCCATTAGCAATATCACACCCAGAGCAAGAGGCAAAGCCAGTTTGTTTTCCTCAGCTTTCTCCAGCAGTTCCCTAACTTGTGCCAGTGCTGGAGATCAACAGCAGTAACCACACTTGCACCACTTAGTCACCCTCCTGATGTTTTCCAGCGGTGGAGTAAACAAGGGCACTGCTGTTGCTGTCGTGCTGCTCGGGGCTGTGGTTCTGCAGCCCCGTCGCCCCAGCTGCCGTGGTGGGGAGGTGGATCTCACCCACTGCTGATCGCTGCCAGCTCTGTGGCTCACGGGGAGCCGGGCAAGGGCAGAGCTAGCAGCACAGGAGTGGGCGGCTGTAGCCAGGCACTGCCCTTCCCTGCGCACGTTGCAGCCGCCTCTCATCTCGGGTAAGTGTGCGGAGTCCTGCTCCGTAGCCAGAGGCAGTTTGCTGGCTGTAATTTACCCGAGCTCTGTTTTGGTCAGCAAAGCAAAGGTGTTTGCAGTTCCTGGCTCTGCGGCTTGGCCGGGCAGCCTGGCACACGGGGGCTGAGGAGAGGGTCGATGGGGGCGAGTACATGCAAACAAAACCCCAGCAGGTTCAAACAGTGGGATGCAGTTGTTTATATCCAAACAGAAGGCTCTTCACAGGCTCTGTTGGGAAGCTGGGGCTGGCTAATGAGCAGCGTTGCTGGTGAGGTGCCGTGGGAGCAGACCAGAGAGCTTGGCCGTGTGGAGGAATGAGGCCCGAGGCTGACAGCTGAAGCATAGAACCTCAGCAGGTGTCCCTGGTGCCAAGCAGGCAAACCCTGCTCTGTACCCTGCCCCACCAGTAGTGTCAGCCGCCTACTGGAAGTGCTGCTGGTCCTCCCTGGTGGACAGTGAGGGTGGAAATGTTAGCCCAGCCTTCCTCTCCTCAGCAGGGGAGCACATCTGGCACAAGCATCAGCTTAGCTAAGTGTATGCAGCCTGACCTGTCAGGATATAGGAGTGCAAAGGGGCAAAGGTTTTGCTTTCCAGGGGACGCTGCTGGTGGAAGGAGAGGGAATTCAACCCTGTAAGAGAGGTAGCCTCAGCCTGGTAATCCTGGCCATAGATTAGTTCTGGTTAATAGGTGATTATTAACCTTGCACCCTGCATTGAACATCCCCTGTACACCAAGAGTGATTGGTGTGCAGCAAGGTGTTGCTGCACCTCTTCTAGTGAGGTTTCAGTGATATCCTGGGAATGAGACTGCATCAGGTTGGAACACTTCTGAGTCCTGCTTGCCTGCAGTTAGCAGTTTCAGCCTCTGTTTGGTGGAGAAAATGTAATGTGTGACCCTTTGGATCCTCTGCAATTGAAATTCTGAGTAGGAGAAGGTGGAATCAAACTGGTTTGCCCAGAAAGGGAAGATTAGATAACCACAGTTTGCTGAGAGAGCTGCTGAAAAACAGGAGTAAAAAATCTGATTAAATCCATAAAACCTACCCACTTGAAGGGAAGTGGAAGGCAAATGTGCTTTCCCTTTTCCATATACATAAGTCCAGTAAAGGTGATAGACTTGATTCAGATCAGCACTCAAAGTACATTGGATTGAAAATCATTTTATCTGGCAGCAGTGAGAGGTCTCCAGTTTGTTCCTGATGCTGCCAGGAATCAGTCCATAAAATGAACTGGCCTGGGGTGTGTGTGACAGGGCTGCCTCAGAGCTGAGCAGGGAAGCAAGGCCAGACTGCAGCACGGCTCCCAGCGAGGCAGAAGAACCCCAAAACCCTTTGTGGTTTGAGCTGCTTGGTGCCTTGGGATCAGGTGAGATCATGGAGAGGAACCTATCCTTGGAGCTGCTGTAGATCTCTGAGTCCTGCTGTTAGTGAGGGCTCTAGGGGGGCTCCAGGTCACTGCCTGTTCTTCTGTTTCAGACATCCTGCCTTACAGCAGCTCTAACTCTTCCTTTTAACAACAAGGATGTAATTAATTGTGCATCTTTTCCAGTCTATGGACAGTAAAATTTCCAGGTACAAGACAAGTATTTCTTTGAGAAACTTCACTGTAACACAGGAGGTGGTCAGAGGCTGAGTGATGTCCTCCTGGCCCCACGCTGCAGCAGGAGAGAAGATAAAGATTCTGTTGTCCAACTCAGCTGCTTTAAGGTTATTCACAAGGAAAAGGTTTTGCATGAAATCTTTCTGAAGGCACCAGTACATTTCCTTTTCCTTTTGCTCTGGTTCCTTTCTGTAGGAGGTATCTTGGGTCTCTTCTAAGTGAGCCACTACTAAAACACTCACATGAAATGGTGACTATTAATACTGAAACACTAGGACCAGGGGGAATGGATTCAAGCTAGAGGAAGGAAGATTTAGATTAGACATTAGGAAGAAGTTCTTCACCGTAAGGGTGGTGAGACACTAGAACAGTTTGCCCTGGGAGGCGGTGGAAGCCTCATCCCTGGATGTTTTTAAGACTCTGAACAACTTGATCTAGTGGAAGGTGTCCCTACCCATGGCAGGCAGGTTGGAACTAGATGATCCTTGAAGTCCCTTCCAACACTGACAATTCTGTGGTGATTTTGTGTTAGGTTTCTGTTTGTTTTTTTCCTTTTACAGTGATTTTGGCCATGCATCACCTTGCCTGGAGCAAGGAGGCTTCCAGGATGGGATAGGTATCTGGGTTCTGAAAGTCAGTTCTGTTTCCAGGCCTTTCAACTCAAGAGACTGGCAGCAGTGATTGCTTTGGGAAAGTTGGTCACTGTGTTTATAGAACTTGTTTTTGTGGACAAGCAGAAAGCAGACTTCCAGTCCTACAACAACAAACCTGTTGTGTTCAAATATCTTTCCTTGAACACTGATAAACATTGCACAAGTATTTTTTTCCTGCTAGTGAAGGTAATTACGAGGTAATGAAGGAGCTCACTGGAGGCCTTCTCACAGCAAAGATTAGGAGCAACAAACACTTCCACAGATGGGCTGAAAAGCTGATCCTTGGTGGCTGAGGGAAAGCTGATCCTGACTGAGAGCTGCTGCCCACGGAGATGGCTTTGGTGTTGGGCTGCACGGGCACAGTGGTGCTCATGGCATCCCCATGGGATGTGGAGGCTCTGCTGTAGGTGTTGGTGCTTCCAGTAGCTTTGTCCTGTGGCTGCAGAACCCAGCAAAAGGAGGGCTGGATCACCTGGGAGAATTAGGGTTAGAGTTCACTGAGTTTGCTGCTCAGGGGAGCGTTCTCTGCCTCCAAGCTTCTCAGAGAGAATAGGCTTCCTCTGGTGGGAACCCAAAATACAAGCATGAGGGAAGCCAAGCTGTCAGACACCTCTGGCTTGCTGCCTTCTCTTCCACCTCACCCTCTCCATCATGCCTTGGCTTGCAGTTCCTGACACCTCTCTCATTAGGAAGTTCCTGCAGCTGTTTTGAAGACGAAGCATTTGCCATCATAGATACATTTGTATTCCCAGGATTTTCCTGTCTGCCTGGTTAGGAGCACCTGCTGGGAAGCTCCTTCAGCTGAGCACTCTGGGGTGTGTTTATCCTCAGGGTCCTGTCAGGAGTGCTACACAGAGCTTCCTTCAAACTGTGGGAGAAGTTCTGGCTATCAGTCTTTGGTTCGATCTGCTCTTTCACGTTCCCTCTGGTTTTTAATAGAGCATTGTCTGTAAATTTCTTTAGAGGACATGAGAAGTTTTTCCTTCAAAGAACAGTTTACAAAGGATTTAAAGCCCAGCTTTATGGATTTGAGAAGGAAGGGGTGTGTAGTAGACTGATGGAATGTTCATTCTCATTGCTCAATGCTAGTGTGGAAGTGTTCCTTGCACCATCTCACTGCAAAGCCTCAACTACTGGGCCAGCAGCACGGCTCCTCTTCAAGTAACTCAAGTTTTCCTTGTCCTTTTAGAATGTCTAGGCAAGGAGAGAGAAGTATGGAGCTGAAGGAAGTTCCCAGGAATCACAGAATCAGCCAGGTTGGAAGAGACTTCCAAGCTCACCCAGCCCAACCTAGCACCCAGCCCTAGCCAATCAACCAGACCATGGCACTAAGTGCCCCATCCAGGCTTTGCTTCAACACCTCCAGGGACAGTGACTCCACCAGCTCCCTGGGCAGCCCATTCCAATGCCAATCACTCTCTCTGGCAAGAACTTCCTCCTAACATCCAGCCTAGACCTCCCCTGGCACAGCTTGAGACTGTGTCCCCTCCTTCTGTTGCTGGTTGCCTGGCAGCAGAGCCCAACCCCAGCTGGCTACAACCTCCCTTCAGGTAGCTGCAGAGAGCAATGAGGTCTGCCCTGAGCCTCCTCTTCTGCAGGCTGCACACCCTCAGCTCCCTCAGCCTCTCCTCACAGTTCTGTGCTCCAGGCCCCTCCCCAGCCTTGGTGCCCTTCTCTGGACACCTTCCAGTACCTCAACATCTCTCTTGAATTGAGGGGCCCAGAACTGGACACAGCACTCAAGGTGTGGCCTGACCAGTGCTGCCCAGGTTCCTAGTCCATACTTGCATGCCTTTGAGGAGATTCTCTCTGGCTGCCAGGAGATTCATGTTGACCTGGTACCTGAGAGCCCCCTGGATAGGAATCACCTCTTTTGGGTTTGGTTAAGACCCTGCTGGTGCACAAGCTTGGTTGTTTTAATGCACTCTGAAAGGAAAAATGTACAAAAGCAAAGCAAGTTTAGTCATCAATAAAGCAGCGTGCTCGTTTGCAGCTGACAGCTTCCCAAGCAAGAGACAAATGCTTGCCTCAGTGGATTATAATTATCCACTGGAGGTGTTAGAATTGCTTTAATATTTGATGGAAATAACATATGATTTTCTTGAAACCAGACTGCACTTGACTAACTACAAGTATCTGGAGAGCCAGCGCAGTGTTGGAGGTGATGTTTGCGCCTGTGTTGTAAACACGCCTGGGATTTAACTGTGAGCCACCATCTGGGAGGGCTGATTGGAATTTAATTGGCATTTCTGTTGAGCTGGTGATTCTGCAGAGGTTTGCAGCCTCGTGGGCACAGTCATTAGGTAAATGCCCTGTGCATTTGACAGAGGAACAGAGCAGTCTGTTAGCTACGTGATGAGGCCTGAGGGCTACTTGCTGCCTCTGAGCGCTGGGCAATAAAATCACTTCACTTACATTTGGTGGAGTCCTAACCGGTTGAAAACAAAAGGAAGGTTTTTTTCCTCTTGTTTTCTTTGTGTGTCAGCACTACACCAACAGCAGTAGTTGGTTAATGGGGGGTTTCTTGCTGCCCAGGTGCCTGGAGAGTGTGGTGTGATGGATGGGGTTGCTGCTGGGGCTCGCACTTTCCTCTGGCTGATCAATCCTCGTCAGCACCATGAAGCAGATATGTCCTGCTCAGCTCATGGCTCACATCCAGTCTCATAACAGGGCAATGGGGAATGTTTTGGAGCAGAGGTTTGGGTGTTATGAGGTTGCTGCAGAACATGTGGCACAGGAGAGTTCAGCCAGGCTGGGTGTCTAATTAGTGCCAGGAATGAGAGCTGTGCCCAGCTGAGCTGGTGCTGGGGGGCTGGACCTGCTCGGCACTCCTACCTGAGGGAATTCACTGGATCCCATCCTGCTGTGTCTTTTTTCATCCAGGCTGTTGCAGAGTGATGCTCGTTCACCTCAAGCAAAGCCTTCAAATGCCATCTGTGAAGATCTTTGAGACTCACAGGGTGAAGATGCCATTTGCCACCACTTGTCACTGCCTTCCTTTAGAGCCCTTTACTCTAAAGGGGTGTCTGGGGACCCCCCTTCTCCCCTGCCAGCTGAGCGCTCTGGTGTGGCTCTTTGTGATGGCACATCAGGGTGTGGTGAGCACATCAGGTTGTGTCACCCAAACACATGTGAGTGTCTCAGGATGAGCTGAGGGTAGGCTATGGACCACTTTATCCCATCAGTAGAGCTGGAGTCTGCACAAATCAGTAGCAGCAAGAACCCAACATTCTCCTCTAACAGTCCTCTCTCATTCTTCAACAGGATTCCGCAACCTGCACGTGGATGACCAAATGTCCATAATCCAGTACTCTTGGATGGGCCTCATGGTTTTTGCCATGGGTTGGAGATCTTTCACCAATGTCAATTCCAGGATGCTTTACTTCGCTCCGGATCTGGTCTTCAATGAGTGAGTGCAAAATAACAGCAATCTGCTGCTGTGCTTTGGCTGGGGCAGGCTGGCTGAGGGATGAGAGCAAGACACACAACTTGCTTTCTCAACTGCTTATGAGGTACAGCTCGAGTAGCCCTGCTTTCAGGGCACAGGAGGGCCCTGCTCTGCCCCTCTGATTACTCTGGAATGATCCCCTGGAGCAGTAGGGATAGCCACAGTGTCTCTTGTGCTCCTTCTTCCCTGCCCCTCAACCTTGCCTTGGGTTCAGCTTTCATCAGGGCAGCAGCAAGTGCTGGTGCTGGTTGTGGTGGGAGCTGGTCCATACAGACCTGGAGAAGAGGAGGCTCAGGGCAGACCTCATTGCTCTCTACAACTACCTGAAGGGAGGTTGTAGCCAGGTGGGGTTGGGCTCTTCTCCCAGGCAGTCAGCAACAGAACAAGGGGACACAGTCTCAAGCTGTGCCAGGGGAGGTCTAGGCTGGATATTAGGAGGAAGTTGTTGCCAGAGAGAGTGATTGGCATTGGAATGGGCTGCCCAGGGAGGTGGTGGAGTCACTGTCCCTGGAGATGTTGAAGCAAAGCCTGGATGGGGCACTTAGTGCCATGGTCTGGTTGATTGGCTAGGGCTGGGTGCTAGGTTGGGCTGGATGATCTTGGAGGTCTCTTCCAACCTGGTTGATTCTATGATTCTGTGGGGGATTGGAGTTGCTTTTTTCAGCTTGGTTGGTCTGCTAGAGCAGGCAGAAACAGAGACAGACATTTATTGTGAGTTCCTGATGGGTTCTGTTTAGAGTTGGGGAGAGTTTGTTGACACTGAGGTAGAAGAGCTTGAAAACAATAACTGAGCACTGCAATACACAAACCTATACTTGCCCTGTGAGAGTCCTGAGCTCCACGTGGAAGCTCTCACCAATACCACATCTTGGGTATCATTGCAGTGGTGCTCCAGGAAGGCAGAGGCTCAGAGGAGCTCTGCAGACCCCAGGTGGTCATCCCTTTCCAGACAGAGAGGATTACACACACTCCTGCATGCAGGAGTTGGTTCTTGGCAGCAGGGATGTGCCAGGCCCAGGTGGGAGCTGCTGGGTCAAGCAGAGCATGTCCAGCCCAGGTCCTGCAGACAGGGCTTTGATGTCCCCTTCCCACATCTTGCCCTGCCAGGTACCGGATGCACAAGTCCAGGATGTACAGCCAATGCGTCAGGATGCGGCACCTCTCGCAGGAGTTCGGGTGGCTTCAGATCACACCCCAGGAGTTCCTCTGTATGAAGGCTCTGCTCTTCTTCAGCATTAGTGAGTACTTACACACAGCCCCTCCTCAGCAGACCTGCTCTCTCGCACGCTCTATCACCCTAGAGCTGTTAGATGCTTTCCCTGCACGCATTCTCCCGCATCCCAAGGGGTAGCTGTGGATGTTCCCTGAGCTCCTCAATCAGAGACAAGGAGCTGCTGAGCACAAAGGTTCCCTCACTCAGGCCCCCCTGATGAAGCAGTGCAGCCCTTGTTCCACTGCAGCTCCCACCAGAGGCTGCCCCTCAGCCTGATTGCTGTCACATCCTGGGAACCTCCAAGCACTGCTCTGTGGCACACTGCCTCTGGAGGGCTGGAAAAGGGTCCTTGGGTTAGCAGTGGTCCAACAAACTGATCAGAGTGAAGGCCACAGCCTAAGAGATCTGCACCCACCACTTCTTCAGCCTTCCTTGTGCTCTTTTCATGCTCTCTGGCCAACCCTTATGGATTGTTTCCCATGTTCCACCCAGTTCCAGTGGATGGCCTGAAGAACCAGAAGCTCTTTGATGAACTTCGAATGAATTACATTAAGGAACTTGACCGCATCATCGCTTGCAAGAGGAAGAATCCTACCTCCTGCTCGCGGCGGTTTTACCAGCTCACCAAGGTCCTGGACTCCGTGCATCCTGTAAGAGGACACCTACATGTCTGTTTATTCACATAGGAAAGAAACTTTCCACAAGCACTCACTGAAACAACCTCCCCAGAGTCTTGGGAGTCCCTGTCATGGGAGTTTTTCCAGTTGCAGCTGGGCAGGGCTCTGGGTAGCCTCAGCCATGCTCCTCTTCTGAGAGAAGTTGGGCTTGGTGACCTTGCAAAGTCCCTGCCAATCTGGGGCATTGGAGGATTCAATGACTCTTTGTGGTTTGTTTTTTAACTGCTGGAGGACCTTTGCAGGGACAGTGTTGTAGTGTGCTCCTAGGTTAGGTGACAGAGAAAAGCCAGACATGAACTACCCTGGGGGAGCGAAGGTTTTCTGTGTCTGTCAGCCCCTGCAGTAAGCACCCTCGTGCTGGGGTTCATGAGCTTCCTTTTTTAGCCATTGAAAAGCTCTTTGTAGGTGATGCTTTTCCATTGTTGGCCTAGCAGAGCAGCAACAAGCCCCAGTGCCCCCAGTGAATCTTCCCTGTTTACAGCAGTAAAACCAAATTTTCTGCTTGCAACTTAAAAGTTGTAGTGGTACAACATGAGCCAGACCTTCCCTCTCTCCTCGGCTCCCTGCCCATACACTGAAGTGTCTACAAGCAAAAAGTAATTCCTGCTAGGTGCAGTCAGCAGCAGCTGCGCACAGCAAGGCAAGGTGCTGCTTTTGTACAAGCCCAATATTGGAGCACTTGATAGTGTCCAAGTGGGAAGGATCATGGCAAAACAGGTGTCATGCTTCCAAGCTTCAAGAGATAAGCNGTTGGTTCCCTGGTCTATTCCCAAAGACACCTACCTGCTGTCTGAGAGCTGCCAGCAAGGCAGTGATGGCTGCAGAGCAAGGCAGGTCCCACTGCAGCAAGGTCCTGACCTGCTGTGCCTGCTCCCTGTCTTCCCTGAGACTTTGCTGACCAAAGACTTCTCCTTTAACAAACTTTCTTCCTTTCCCAGATTGCCAAGGATCTGCATCAGTTTACATTTGACCTTTTAATTAAGGCACATATGGTGAGCGTGGACTACCCTGAAATGATGGCCGAGATCATCTCTGTACAGGTTCCCAAGATCCTGTCTGGAAAAGTCAAGCCTATCTACTTCCACGCGCAGTGATCTTCCAGAGGGACCTTCCCAGTCCTGCCACCCCCATTTCAACCATCTCCTGCCTGTTACTTCTGCACTAATGCACTGCAGTGCCTTGGGGAATCCCCTCTACAGCGGCTGTGTGCCACCGAGACGGACAGCCACAAGGGACAGCCTGCTGGGATTCCTGAGATTTCTATTTTTCCTGAGGTACCTCTGAACTGATCTACCTTCTGCCTAGCTTTGGCTGGCTCACTCTGCTGGGACTGTGGCACTGTGTCTGTGCTCTCTCATTTGTGTGTTTTCCACAGTGGCGTTCGGTGGCCACAGGAGATGGGGACGGATGCCAGAGGTGGTTGTTGGGTTTGGGTTGTTTTTAAAAGCAAACCAAGAGAGAAGCAGGTTGAACTTAGGAGTTTGGGTGTGGGTTACTTCACTGGCCTCCCTTCAGGACTTTTTATTTGCATTATGGTGCTGGGAAGCAGATGAGTTAAAACATTGCAGCAAAGAGACAGAGAAGAGTTGAAGGGACAAGATGGATTTACAGGACCTGCTGCTGTGGCTGTGGTGGGGTTGCTCTGGGCACCATGCTGCTGCCTGCAGCCCCGCATGGATGAGCTGATGGAGCATTACTGGTCCTCAGCAAAAGGGCTGGAGAGGAAGATGACCTTCAGAAATCCCCAAAGGTGGCAAGTGGCTGCTGTTTCCCACCTGGGATGCTTTTCCTGTGGCTGGTCAAGCTGGATCTCAGTCACATTCCTGTCCTTGGCAGCTGCTGCCCCTCCGACACAGCCGTGCCCACCTCCACAAGTGCCTGACGCCCTCGGACCTCACGCTCTGCCCTCCTGCCATGGACACCTGCAGCCCCTGCCCACTCCCTCAGCAGCTCTGCTGCTGCTGGGTGTCCTTGCAGCCCGGGCTCCCCACACTGCCTATTTCTCATTTGTCTCAACTGTTCTTTCTGATGCCAGCAGAGGAGTGTCCCAGGAGCAAAGCAGTGAGGCTGAGATCTGCAGGACCTGCGAGGCCACAGGGCTGCTGCTGTTAGTCCACCTTGGGAGGTGACTGTGGTGACTGCCTGGTGCTGCTTCAGGGCTTGTAAAGGAACCATGGAAGGGACCTTCTGTCCTTAGGAGCAGTGCCAACTGCAGTGGCTGATTGCAGCCTGGGGTCACTGCCCTGTGTGCTCCATGCCACACACACTATCCCACGTGCCTGCTCCCACGGTCCTGCAGGCACTGTCCACACTGTCCCCAGCAGCTCCACAGGGCACAGTAGTGACTCAGCCCATGCCCAGGCTGATGTGGCACTGACTGCAGCTCTGCCATGAGGACAGGCAGATGTGCCCTGGCTAACAGGGCCCCAGAGCCAGCGCACAGCACAGGCAGTTGGCTTCTCTCTTTCTGCACAGCCCTGAGCCCACCAAACCTGCCTGCTGAGACCCTGCTGGGGGTGCAGCATGTGTGGCATGTGCAGATTTTTGCCAGGGCAGCACTTCCTGGGGGGGGCTGTGGCACAATCTGGCTCTGACAATGCAAACATCTGCAAGGGCTCCTGGTGCCACACACAGTTCACTGGTGGGTGATGGTTTCACCACTGTGGTGTGAAGCAAAGCTTTTGGTGGAGCTGTATTCAGCCAGAGCTCAATGCCCATCCAGAACAGTGTGCCCATCTAAAGTAAGATGCCCCCTCAGAGCAAGATGCCCACCCAGCTTGCAGTACCCACCTGGAGTGCCCACTCAGAACATCATGCTCACCCACAGCTCAGTGCCCACCCAGGATGCTGTGCCAAGCCAGAGCACTGTGCCCACTCAGAGCTCTGTGCCATAGAGCACTGGTACCATCTTGCAAAGACTGGCCAGAGGCACAAAGCAGATGCCACCTCTGGGGAGGAGAATGTGGTGGGACAAGTGGATCATGCCATGCTGTGTTCCTCTGTGTAACACCAGCCACATGTGCTTGTCAGGGGCTCTGAAAGTGAGGGAAAAGAGGTTTAGTGCAAATGCTTCTGCTGCCTGGCCCCTTCACAAGCTGAGCATCACCACTATCTCCAGGCAGATGCCCTCATGGTCCATCTGGGTTCTGTGCCAGCTCTCAGTAGAACACTTTTCCTGATGCTTTTCAGTCACTCAATGGGATTTGAATTAGGGGACAGGGTAGAGAACCCAAAACTGGTGAAGGGGAGGAACTGTCTTTGCAGTTGTTTGTGATGGGCTTTTCTCCCCTGCTAGATACAGCTCTGATCGTGCTCTTCTTCAAATCCCTTCTTCTGGGTGCCAGTAGAATCCCTAGAGACCCTTCTTGAGTGCCAGCCAACAGGCCACTGTTCTCAGCAGCTTTTCCTGATTTAGAGGGCTCCAAGCACTTTAAATGTCAGTGTGATTGACTAATATTTGCTAATGCCTCAGTAGAAAACCCCTGCAGGTTCCTTCCTCTCTCCTTGGTCATTTTCTGGCTGTTGGCAGAAGAGTGTGGCAGCAGCTGGCTGGGAAATGCCCTGCTCACTGTCATCACAAGGAGGATGTTTATGAGCAGTTTGAGTAGGTCCTGGAGAGCTTCAGATTTTGCACAGGTTCATGTGAGTGAAGCTTTCATTAGTGGAGGGTGTCCTGCTGGGTGCTCTTCTGCTGCAGGGTGGGGGAGAAATCAACCTTAATTAGGACTGCTGGAAGCACAGTGTGAATGAAAAAGTGGTTTAGAAGGGGGCACTGCCTGTGTGTCAGCTGCAAGGGTGTGCAGCTCCTGGCTCTGCAGCTTCTCCGCCTGCTTGGGCTTTAAGGAGGGAGAAAGAACTCACTGAACTCTCTCCAGGTGATGGGGCAAGGAGCATTTGGGTACCCCACAGCTCCTCCGCCCTCGAGTGGGGCACTGTGGTTTTGTTCTCTGTCTCTTTATCATCCAAGTAAACTTCTGCAACTTCTTTGTTCAAAAGTTGATGACTGGAGCCCAGGAGCACCAGCCCCCATGTCTAGTTTTGCTGGGGGGAGTTAACTCTGGCTCCTTGCTTATTTTCATGGGCTGCTGGAGGAAATGGGGAAAAAAAAGAGGCTTAAGACATACCAAAGTTTGGATCCTGCCATATATCTTTGTGTTTTCTTCTGCATTTTCTTGTCTGCTTCTGCTTTAATAAAGCAAAGAGAATTTCACCATCTTCACTATCACGTTGCAGCTGTCCCTGAGGCTTCCCTCAGAACAGCCAAGGCCTGGTGAGGGGACCCACATCCCTGTCCCCCTGTGTATCCACTGGCTGTGCTCTGGTTTAACTGGGAAGTGAGAAGGCTTTTGTGCTGGCTTCACCTGAGCCACAGCTCAGCCCATCAGCCCCTGCTGAAGGCAGCAGAGGGAGGACAGAACACACCTGCTGGTGTTGGCCCAGGAGCAGCTTTTTTGCACAGAAGGGTTCAGGTTTGTGAGATAAAGGGTGCAAGGTGAGGTTGCCTCTAGCAAGCATAGGAGGGACTGTTCCTCAGTCCTGTGCCATGCCAGACAACGTGGTGCAGTTACATGCCCAGGCAGGCAGCTTCCATGTGCCAGGGACTGCAGAGCTCTGCCCGCCTTCACCCGGCACCTCCAGCTGCTGTCAGCAGGGAGCTTTGATTAGCACAGGTCAGAGCTGGGGTAGCAGCTCTCCACCTGGAGGCACAGTGTGAACGTTTCTGCAGAGCCTGGCAGAATCTCAGCACAGTTGTCACAGGAGTCAGAAGGCCCTTTGAGCTTGGCTTGGGAAAAGAAGGCGCTAAGCGATGAGCACCACACACCATGCCATGGCAGTGCCAAGTGAAGCAGCACCTGCAGAGGGTGGGCAGGACCCTCGCTGCCCTTAGCACCATGTGCTGAGTTCACATCAGTCAGTCTGGCCCTGTGGTGCTGATGGGGTCAAGACCACAAGGTGTAGGGATGCTGAGGTGTCACCTGCCTCCCAGGCCCACAGCATCACTGGGAAGAGCCAGCTCAGGCTGGCTTCTGCTCGCTGCTGTCTGCAGCTGTCACTCCAGTTGCTGGTCTCTCTCCCATGGGGTTTCAATTATGTATGTTAAGCACATTATATATATAAATATATATATATTATATAAAATGCATGCCCATTTTATATTGCTAAAGATATTTCTGTAATGCTCTAAGAGAGTTTCTTCTTGGGTTGCACAAGGACTGCAACTAAACACTCTCCAGGCAAGGAGTCTGTTTGTGCCAATAACAAAACTCTTCATACTTTTTTCTGGCTAGGTCCTGCCCAGTTTTCCCTGGGCCATCCTTTGGTGGCACAAACAGAGCACATGCTGACACAGCCTGGTGGTGGCAGCTGCTTCTCCAGCTTGCCTGTAGCTGCTTCTGGTTAGGCAGGAATGGTATTTGCACTTGAGGGGATAATGGAGTGGCCTTTGTATCTGCTGTCTTTGACTGTACAGTGTCCTTACACCTTAGGGCAGAATCCTGGCATTGTAGAGTGGTGGCTGCTTTCTGGCTGTTTCAAAGCAGACTCGGAGGCACAACAATCCTTTCTTATACCACAGTGAGTGTGGTTGAGGCACAGTCCTGGTTGCCTGCTTCAAATGAACACTGGCTGCAGGCAGGGGAGCAGCATCATGGAGCTGGGATCTTGTGTGCATCCCCAGGCTGGTGGGGATGGGACCTGCAGCATGCTCGCAGCACAGCCCCAGCCAGCTACTGTGGAGGGAGAAGTGCTCAGGTGTGGGTCTGGATGAGAAGGGCTCAGGCTACAGCCCCTCCCTCCCACCATGCCCACCTGCTCCTGGGCAGCCTGGAAGGATTTTTGCTCATCCCCTGGCAGGAGAACCTGCACTTGTGATTCAAAAGGTAAATGTCTGCAGCACACATCCAACCACAGCAGATTTGTCTTGAGCTGCTCTCTGTGCTGGGTGTTCTGTGGCAATTGAACGCTGGTTTGATTTGTTACATGTCTCTGTAATAAAAAAGAGTTCTCTAGATTGCTATANGAAGTGAGAAGGCTTTTGTGCTGGCTTCACCTGAGCCACAGCTCAGCCCATCAGCCCCTGCTGAAGGCAGCAGAGGGAGGACAGAACACACCTGCTGGTGTTGGCCCAGGAGCAGCTTTTTTGCACAGAAGGGTTCAGGTTTGTGAGATAAAGGGTGCAAGGTGAGGTTGCCTCTAGCAAGCATAGGAGGGACTGTTCCTCAGTCCTGTGCCATGCCAGACAACGTGGTGCAGTTACATGCCCAGGCAGGCAGCTTCCATGTGCCAGGGACTGCAGAGCTCTGCCCGCCTTCACCCGGCACCTCCAGCTGCTGTCAGCAGGGAGCTTTGATTAGCACAGGTCAGAGCTGGGGTAGCAGCTCTCCACCTGGAGGCACAGTGTGAACATTTCTGCAGAGCCTGGCAGAATCTCAGCACAGTTGTCACAGGAGTCAGAAGGCCCTTTGAGCTTGGCTTGGGAAAAGAAGGCGCTAAGCGATGAGCACCACACACCATGCCATGGCAGTGCCAAGTGAAGCAGCACCTGCAGAGGGTGGGCAGGACCCTCGCTGCCCTTAGCACCATGTGCTGAGTTCACATCAGTCAGTCTGGCCCTGTGGTGCTGATGGGGTCAAGACCACAAGGTGTAGGGATGCTGAGGTGTCACCTGCCTCCCAGGCCCACAGCATCACTGGGAAGAGCCAGCTCAGGCTGGCTTCTGCTCGCTGCTGTCTGCAGCTGTCACTCCAGTTGCTGGTTTCTCTCCCATGGGGTTTCAATTATGTATGTTAAGCACATTATACTGGTGGGGATGGGACCTGCAGCATGCTCGCAGCACAGCCCCAGCCAGCTACTGTGGAGGGAGAAGTGCTCAGGTGTGGGTCTGGATGAGAAGGGCTCAGGCTACAGCCCCTCCCTCCCACCATGCCCACCTGCTCCTGGGCAGCCTGGAAGGATTTTTGCTCATCCCCTGGCAGGAGAACCTGCACTTGTGATTCAAAAGGTAAATGTCTGCAGCACACATCCAACCACAGCAGATTTGTCTTGAGCTGCTCTCTGTGCTGGGTGTTCTGTGGCAATTGAACGCTGGTTTGATTTGTTACATGTCTCTGTAATAAAAAAGAGTTCTCTAGATTGCTATATTTTATTTTCTTTGTAATAAGCCAAAAAGCTCATTGTTGGTGCCTTTTTTTTTTGTTTGTTTGTTTTGTTTTTGCCTGGGGGGGGACTCCCAGCCCACAGCTGTGCTCATGAGAGTAACACAGCACAATGTCTGCAACTGCTCATTTGGCTGTGCCGGGTTGAAGTCACTGAGCAAACACTGCAGGGTCACCATGAGGAAAGAACAAGAACCCTGTAGAAAGGGCAGAAAGATTTTCAGGTGCAACAACCAGGCCTAGAGTTAAGCTTTTGGCTGCCCATGCCTGACCCGGACAAGCCTCTGCCCTGCCTCAGTGGGACTTTGCTGCTGCACTGCCAACCTTGCTCCCCTGCAAGGCGTGCAGAGGGTGAAGCACACAGAGATGAGTTTATAATGGTTGCAGCTGTATGGGGATTGCACCACTGTGGGTCTTGTTCAGGCACCTTGCAGAAATGGCAGCCCCAATTGGCAGCCTCCGAGGCCAACTTCTGCTTCTAGAGAAGGACATTGGGTGGATGACTGCCACTGCTCTGGGATTTTTAATTGGAACTGGATACACTGAGTAAGGAAAGTTGAACCCTGCCATCTCATGACATCACTGATGGCGAAGAGCAGTGGCATTGGCTGCCTTGGCTGGCGAGGTGCAGTGGAGGACACCCAGGAGACAACTGTGACATCACCCTATGGGACTGAAGGACATTTATTCTGGTACCCAAAAGAGAAGCCTGCCCAGCACTGGGATATAGACAAACCCAATCACACTACAGCAAGGGAGATGCAAACTCCCTTTTCATCCAGTCTAGTCCATGCTTGGGCCCCCTGGGCAAGCCCTGGCCCTGCACTGTGCCACGGGGTAGAGCCTCACGCTTGGTGTTCAGTTCTTTTTGTAACCTTGAAATCTGTTGTTGTTCTGAGTACAATAAAGGCAGCATCTCGTTTGTTGGAACACAGCTCTGCACGTCTCCTTGGCTTCTGTTTGCAGCTGCCTGCATGGCAAACCTTGCCCAGCACAATGAACATCAGCTCTTGGAGATGCCAGGGGCTGAGTGGGTCATTTTTCAGCGCCCATGGCTCTGCGTTGGGTCCTTCACAGGCTGTTTTTTCACAGTCAGGTTTTGCTATTAATCACATCTGAGCTGTTAACTTCATTTACACTTCAACTGACTAATTCTTTCGTATATGCCTCTTTGGGTCTTTTAATTCAGATTCCATTTGATGAATGTATTTCTCAAAGCAAGGAGCTAATAAAGGCCAGTGTCCTCCTCCTCCTGGTGGTGGTGTCGGTATCTTTACGAGCAGTTGTAAATCCCCTCTGCTGCAGCTTGGTTCTAAAGCTGACCTGTGCTTTCCAAAGTCATAAAGAAGGCTCTTTGTCAGCCCAGCTTTTAATTGAAGGTACAGATGGGAATGCAGCGCAGGGTCAAGATTTTATTTGCTGTGAGACAAGCCAAGGAGCTTGGGAAAAAGAAAAAAAAAACCCAACAACCATCACTCATCAGTAACAACTAACTGGCAGTGCCCAGCAGTGGTACCTGTGGTACCTGTGCCTGCTGAAAGTGCAATGTCCTGAGCAGTACAAAGAGCCTTGCCCGTGAGGAGCAGCATTGTGGTCAGTCATCTGCAGAGGGCCTGCTCCCATCCCTCTCTTTGAGTCCCCACAAGGGAATGTCTCATTTTCAAAGTTCACCCTTAACTGACTGAAAATTCCACTGCCCTGCCCAGGCTGTGGTGCCATCTCACCTACCTGTCAATGTCAGCCCCATCAGGCTTTTATTTGGCTGCTGAATATCCTTGGGATATTCAGGAGCTGCCACTCCAGCATATCATATAGAGTAGGGAGATAGGTTGGACTTGGTGGTCCTGAGGGTCCTGGGTGTTTCTGTGATCATGGGATGATGGACCCTGTCCTTCACCTCCAAAATGTGGCTGCACATCTCTTGGTCTTAACACCAGCCTCTGTCCTCTTACCCAGCTCCAGCCTCAGTGCCCCACACAGCATTTCCCCATGTGAGAGCAGTGAGGAAACCACTGAGTGCAGAGGATCCCTGGAGCCATTCAGGTCAGATTGAACAGGGCAATGAGATCTAGCTGAAGATCTAGATCCTGGGGGTGGTGGTGTTGGACTGGATGACCTTTGAAAGTCCCTTCCCACACAAACAATTCCATGATTCTGTGTGTCTCTGGCCAAGAGGTGAATCCCCTTCATCTGGACTGGTGTTGCTCTGTTGCACTTCAGCCACCCCTGCGGCACATCACGATGGCATCCACCATGATGCTCACCATGACCCATTATTACAGCTCAACTGCTGATCCCCCTGTCTGTGTCTAACCACACAGGAGCTGTGTGGCCTGGCAGAACTGGTGGCTGCCGTGGTGCTGAGCTGCAAGCCTACAGGGACCAGAGCAGCCCTTGGAGAAGCAGCCAACTGAAAAGCACCAAGCTCACAGCCCAGCTACCACGAGACCACGGGGCCTAGTAAGGAGTAAATTAACTGTTATGGAAGTCCCTTAAATTTGGGTTAGTTTCTCCACAACCAGCAGCCAGTTCAGAAAAAGCAGCTCTGGAAGTGTTTCACCTCTCTGCATGGAGGAGGACTTGCTGGGAGGTCCAAGAGGGCTGCAGAGCTCCACTTCATGCTGCCAGGTGCATTTTTTTTGCAGGTCTTTGCAGATTCCTGCACCTTTAGCCAACAGCCCCTGTCCCAGACAGGCTCCTGGATGCCCCTCCTGGACCTTCTCTGCTAAGTGAGTGGGGCTGCTTGGGACATGGCAGCATGTGTGGCACAGCTGGCTGCACCTGCCTGCTGCAGGACAGACTCCAACAGCAGAAATCCACTGACGAACTAATCTTGGATTGGTTTTATTTTGGGGTTGGGTTTGTTTGTTTGTTTGCCTTTTTTTTTTTTTTTTTTTAATTTGCTGAGGATGTCTCATGTCAAGCAGCCCTAAAATGACTCCATGCTGTAAAACTGTTTGTTTGCCTTTGTCCTTAGAGCAGCCAGTGGGAACTTTTTAAAGCAGCAGAACTGTTCCATTCCCTAAAGTGAAACTGAGCTGCTTGAAACATACCTTGGACATTGGTTTTCCTCCCCTGGGGCCCTGGGATGGCTGTGCATAGACACAGCTGCACTGGCAGCTGCTTCCCCATGTGTGTCCAGTTGTGTCAGGGTCTGGGCTGCACTCTCAGGCAGCTCCAGAGCGGAGGGAGATGCTCCACATGCTGGATTATCTCAGGAGAGGAAGGATCTCAGCAGCACAGCCCAAACCTGCCCCAGCTGTAGGGATCCCCAGAAGGCTGCTGGGCCAGTGCAGGGTGAGCAGTGTGGGTGCTGAGCACACACAGCCTGGGTTGTGCCTCTGCATCACACTGAAGGCTCAGTTGAACTGTGCTGTGCCTGCTGGTACCTGGCAGCACTGACCCCAGCCAAAGAGCAGCAGCAAGCCTGGGAGCCACCAGGGCATTGGCTTTCCATGGGTCATGACAGGACAAAGAGGAATGGGTTTAAACTGGCAGAGGGGAGATTGAAACTGGATGTTAGGAAGAAGCTCTTCACAGTGAGGGTGGTGAGGCACTGGCACAGGTTGCCTAGAGAGATTGTGGAGCACAGAAGCACAGAATGTGATCTTCTGATCCCATTCTGTGCTTCTGTGCTCCACAACCTCCCTGGAGGTGTCCAGGACCAGGTTGGATGAGGCCTTGAGTGACCTCTTCTAGTGGGAGGTGTCCCTGCCTATGGCAGGGGGTTGAAACTGGATGGGCTTTGAGGTCCCTTCCGACCTAAACCATTCTATGATTCTATGATAGTAGCCACTGACTACTTAGGGCATCTGCAGAGTGGCTTGAGACTGCCCTTTACACAACCCTGGTGATGAAGGGCACCCAGCTGTGAGAAGCTGAGGACAATGATGGTCTGAGGCCACAGGGGCTGCTAACGAGCAAATTAATGTATTTTAAAAGTCCTTTACATTTAGTTCAGTTTCTCCAGCTTGCTCAGCATAAGTTCTTGCAGCTCCCCTAAGCTCCAGACCTCAGCCGGAGCCCATGGGGCACTGTGCTGCCACTGTGCCACTGACCTCTCCAGTGGTGCTACTGGCATGCAGAGCTCTGGGAGTGCCTGAGGTCCCAGCCAAGGTGCTGCTGTGCTCTTGCAGCTCCCTGCTCCTCGCTTGCCCAGCTTAGGGCTTTGTTCAGCCCAGATCCCTGTGGGAGCACCGTGAAGAGCTTTAAGGTGCAGGTTTGAACAGGAGAGCAGCATACAGCCAGCGTGGGAATGGCAGCACAGCAATCTGCTGCCCGTGCCAAGCCTCTGCATGAGGCTTTTGGGTTGGGTTATTTTTTTTTTTTTTTTACACAGAAATCAGCCTTTCTGTCAGGAAGAGCTTGGGGGTGGGCAAAGATGCTGGCAGCAGGCATTGCCAGCACCTGCTGTCAAGCTGGGGCAGCTTCATCCTTCATCCTGTGGCTGCTTTCTGACTAGGAAATGTGTGACCTGTCCAGCCCAGCCCAGCCCAGCTCAGCTCAGCAGTCCCCAACCCAGCCTCTTCATCGGGGCTGCCTGAGCTCCAGTGCCCAGCTCCTAGCCTGTATTCTCCACCTGCCCTTCTGGTGAGGCAGCTCTTGGCTGCCCCTGCAGCTCACCCATCCCTGCCCAGGGAGGGGTAGGGGCTGTTTGCAGGGGATGTTGACCCTCAGGAGGTCCTTCCTACACGGTTGCTGCCTCACAGCTAAAGCTGCACAATGAGGGTTATCTGTTTCTTGAAGTTCATGTCTTGGTAGAGTTGGCACCTCCTGCATCCTGCCTGCCTTGAGCAAACAGCAGTGAGTAAAGCTGGGTGAGCCCAGGAGCTGCTCTGCCCTTGGCCTGTGCTGGGCTCCAGTTCAGCAGGCAGCCAGACCTCAGCAGGGTCACACTGACTTGTGTGCTCTTGACATGAGCAACCTTGGCCACCTCTGGGGTTTGCTCCTTACCCAGAACTGCTGCCACCTCCCACCACTGCCAGCAGGCAGACGCCAAGGAGAGGGCAGGCAGGGCCCTGCCTGCTCTGTGTCCTGTCCCTGCTGGAGCAGAGAGACCTTAAGGGCACAATGTGGTGGCAGGGTGTGGTGGCACGGTGCTGGGATGAGCCCACCAGGACGAGGCGCCAGGGAGGGACTGGGGTGTGCAGGACGAGGAGCAAAGGATGCAGGATGTGTGGGAGGATGAAGGTCTTGGGGAGAGCAATGCACTGTGTGGGGGAAGGGGTAGGTCTCTAAGCCTCCATGGGAATGGCAGCGCTTTGTAGGGGATTTCAAGCCCCTTCAGAGCCTTTCAGGAGCTCTAATAAGAGGCTGTGGAAGCCCTTCTCACATAAACTTCTGAAGATGTGATGAAGTAAATAATATCACAGCTTTGACTGGTTCAAAGCATCTCCTGATTTCTTTTTAAGCCAATGGCAGGATATTTTTGGTGTCCCAACCCTTGATTTATGGACGTATAGGCCAAGTAATGCTGCTGACAGCTGCCAAGAAAACGTCTGCTGCAGAGAGCTGGTCCTAAATCAGAGCCTTCAGCTGGCTAACAGCACAGAGAGTTGGGCCAGGGAGAGCTGTGCAGCTCAAACCCCAGGCTCTGATCTCACAAGGAGCCCTGCGTGGGTGGATTCCTGTGCCTCAATGGGTCTGCATGCAGCACACAAATCTCAGCTGTCAGTGCTCCACTAAGCACATTTCAATTCCAAATTTATCATATAGATGTGTCTACTGGAGTGTGCCTTTAACCTCTCGGAATTCTTCCTCTGGGAAGCACTGGCTGAGGCCCAGCCTCCACTTCTGAAGCTCTGAGCTTTGTTATCTTTTCCCTGTATAAAGCCTACCAGGTTTTATTCCTGCTAGAAAATGTTTTTTTTTTCCTGGCTCAGAGTCAACCAAAACGTTTTCTGTCGGAAAGCAAATCACATACCTGTGGGTTGGGACACCAGAGATGTTGGGATACTGCCTTGGTGCTTGGACCAGTTTGTTTAATCAGAGAATGGGTTAGGTTGGAAGGGATCTCCAAAGGTCATCCAGTCCAACCCCCCTGCAGTCAGCAGAGACATCCTCCACTGGAGAAGGTTGCTCAGAGCTTTGGTGAGCCTAACTCTGTGTATCTCCAGGGATGAGGCCTCAACTACCTCCCTGGGCAACCTGTTGCAGTGTTCCAGCACTCTCATGGTGCAGAGCTTGTTCCTAACATCCAATCTAAATCTCCTCTCGTTTCAAACCACTGCCTCTCATCCCGTCCCTGCAGGCCTTTGCAATCAGTCCTGCTGCAGCCTTCCTGTAGCCCCCTTCAGGTACCTGAAGGATGCTATTAGGGTCTCCCCAGATCCTTAATCATTTCATACAAGAGCAAAGAGGCTGCCTCCCCAAAACTCTGTTCTTTTGGAGCTCTCTGGCCCTGGCATAGTGACAGCCAGCAGAGAAAGTGTTTAAGAGGAGGCTGGATGAGGCACTTAGTGCCATGATTTAGTTAATGAGAAGGGTTAGGTGATAGGTTGGACTCAATGATCCCAGAGGTCTTTTCCAACCTGGTTAATTCTGTGATTCTATGAAAGGAGGGGCCAGGGAGAAAACCAAACACACTGCTTCAGCTGATGCCACCCAGGCATGGAGACCCTGTGTCCATCCAGGCAGTTCTAAGGTGCCCATTGGGAATGCGCTGTGTGGGGCTGTGCCCGCTGCCAGCTGCTCCCCACTGCTGCTGCTTGGTTTCTCTACCTCCACTAAAGACCTTTTGTTTGTCCTGGGTTTGAAGCATTTTATGCTCCACCAGCAGCCTGGGGCCCCAGCATCTCTGGGTGGATCATACAGTGGAATTTTCTGCCAGCCTTAGGGTGGCAGCTGCAGGTGGATGAACCTTTTGGGTCCAGGTGAGACCTGCCCAAGTTGTTTGCCTGGTGATGCCAGGGCAGCTTATAGGGGCCACTCTCTGCTCACTTGGTCCAGGCTTTCCTGCATCCCACACCAATCCCAGTTCCTGCCCTGCTCTTCACCTGCTCCTGGCTGCCACAGCACCCTGCAGCTGAAATCCTGGGTAGCTGTCCCCACATGAAGTTCCACCTCAGCATGAGGAGAAACTTCTTTGCTGTGAGGGTAGTGGAACGCTGGGAACAGGCTGCCCAGAGAGGTTGTGGAGTCTCCTTCTCTGGAGACTTTCAAAAACCTACTTGGATGCATTCCTGTGTGACCTGCTCTAGGTGACCCTCATTTGGCATAGGGGTTGGACTTGATGATCTCTGGAAGTCCCTTCCAACCCCTAATGTTCTGTTTCCCTCCTCATATCAGGGCTGATAATGCCCTGTCCTTCAGCACCCCAAAGCCCCCAAATATTCCTGGGATAAAAATGGGGAGGTTTCCAATCACAAGAGAAGTGAGAATTTGGAGGCTATGTTCTGGCTTGGAAAGGGTCAGTCAAACTCTAGCTGTGGCTAAGATGGGATTAGACCAGATTCTAAAAGGACCCACACGGAGTTGTGCCATTGCCTGTGCTGGTGGCAGGCAGGACACACCAGGCCGTAGAGCACCTCCAGGTAATGATCTAGTGCCAGCTGGAGCTGCCTGCTTGCTCCTGCCCTTCCCAGCTCCTCTTCTGCCCCATGCTGGAGCATTCACCCCATGGCCAAGCTGCTGGCTTGAGCTCTGAGCTCTCCTAATCCTGGGTCTGGTCCAAGCCCTCATGAGGGAGCGGATTCCCTGCTCGAGCCCTGCGAGCGCTCGCCGTGCCGAGCTGCACATTGTTGTGCTGGAGGAGCTGAGGAAGTTCCTGTGCCAGGCTCCTCAGCCTGCCGTGAGCTGCAGTCATTCAAGTGGAGCTCTGGGGTCTCGCCAGTTTTCACTACTGGGATTAATTTTTCCAGCTGAAGAGCCAGGGAAAACAAAGCAGGGAACAAAGGAGGCACTGCACAGTCTGTGCCATGAGCCCCACGCTTGAGCCGCACGCTTCAGCCAGCGCTCGCCCACTGCTCCTGCTCCACACTGAGCTGTGAAGAAATCAGCACTGCCCTTGCTCTCCCTGCCAGGACAGGATTGATTTTTTCCTTTGCCAAGAGAAGAAAAGCCAAGGCTGCCACAGTGAGTCCTGCTGTGGGGATGGTGCTGCAGGGACTCCGTTTCCACTCCTGCCGGCAGTGGATGGTGCAGGCTCTTATCTGGCACTGTTGAGTCCCAGGGCTGGAGGAGATGAGGAGCTTTGGGCATGCTGGGAGGTTCCTCCTTGTCCAGCTGGTCTCTGGGGGAGCCAGGGACCACTCTGGCCACCGTGAGAGGGTCTCAGGCCCTGTGCCATGATGCTGAGCAGGGAATCGTGCTTGGGGAGATGGTGCCAGCGCAGATGCTTGCTCAGGGCCCTGGAGCTGGGGCAAGGCATAGACCTGCTCCCAGCCTGCAAGCCTGGACTCATGCCGTGAAGCTCAGCACCCTTTAACAAGGGTGGGAGGGGTACAGAATAATGGCAGCTGGGATCCTGAGAATGCAGCAATTAGTGCCTTGCTAAGGGTGTAGGTGAGAATGCTCCCCCTCATTTGGCTGGAGAATCTCAGACACTGGAGCTGAACTAATTAATCCGCCTTGAAGTGCCAGAGCTGCAGCCTTTCCCAATCATCTTATTAGGTTAAAACAATAAATCCCTCACCAAAGAAGCAAGGGCTGTACTCAGGAAACCTGTGCAAAGAGGCTGCACCTCCAGTTTGGGGGAGAAGCCAAATGCTGTAGGGTGCAAGCATCAGGGGGCAGCTCACCTGCCCCACGCTTCCCCAGGGACCAGCCCAGCTCTCCTGGCACCTCGCTGCCAGCTCCAGTGTGGCCACCTCAGGCACTTCTCCATAAATTCAGGCTCAAAGGCAGGTTGCAAGGCTCCTGTTTAAGGGCTGTTTTCTCCTGGGAGAGGTCGTGTTGGTAAATAAAAGCAAGAAGCCTGAAGAGTAAATCCTAGTGAGGAATGGCAGAGTTGGGAGGGATGGGAAAACAGCCATGAGGGGTGAAAAAGGTCCTGGGTGGATAGAAGAAGCCAGTGCTGTGCCTGTGGTAATCACAAACAAGCAGAAAGGGGGTCATGGTGCTGCCTGCAGGGCCTGAGTGAGGATGGGATGGCTGCAGCATTGCCTAAAGGGCCAAAAAACACACTGGGACTCTGCTCTTGTTTTACTTCATGGAAACTTTATAAACACTGCCATGATCTGTGCTTGTACCTGACAGAACAGCCCCCATGGCTGCTGCTGGGGGCCCTGGCATGCTGTACAGGCTGAACCCTACAAGCTGTGCCACTTCTCTGGCTCTGGCAGAAGGGATTTGTGCCCCAACCCTCCCCCAGCACAGCTCAACATCCCACCACTGCTGGTCCCAGCACTCAGCTGTGCACACAAAGCATGAAAAGCCAGCAGGACACATGTGACAATGTCTTTAAAAGGACACAGCAAGTTTCTGACAGGAAGCTTCCTCCTGTTGTTCACAACCTCAGGCCAAATCCCAGCTCCTTCGGATTCCTCTTCCCTCAGACCCTGCTGTGGGGGAGATGCAGCAGCCACTGTGTCCCAACAGCCACAGTGTCCAACGGGAGAGGGACTGGGGCTGGCAGCACTGCACAGCCTCCATGCCAGCCAGAGCCACCCATGTCCACACCAGTGTGAGGAGTGGCACCACCACAGCCACTCATGTCCATGTCAGCGTGGGGGTGCCACCACCAGGAGCCACCTGTGTCCGTGGCAGCCTGTGCACTGCCCACACCAACAGCCTTGGGGGGGTCCTCAACACACAGTCCCCAGAGGCAAAGGCATTATGGGAGACATTTGCCTTCTGTGAAGGAACCACTGGCCTGGTATCTCTGGGACAGCCACTCCTCCAGGTGAGGAAGCCACCAAAGGGCAGGCTCAGGCTGACTGGGCACTGCAGGCAGGTCAGTTGACAGCTGGGCTGCTGGAGAGGCTTCCCAGTAACCACCAGTGGACTGCTGGAGAAGCTTCCCAGCAACCACAGCCATTCTGGGCTGGCCAGGGCACCTCTCCCACCTTCATCCTGCTGGCTTACAGTCTTACCTGCTCTCTCAGACCAGGACACCATGATGGGCTCTGTTTTGGTGCTGCTGGCAGAGGGTGCAGCAGGAAGGGCTCAGTGTAGCTCTGAAAAGCCCTGAGGAGCTGATGGGTGTAAGCCAGTGTTGGTGTGGGCACCACAGGGTATCACTGCTTTGGGGTGTTCTTTTGCAAAGCCACTTTGACATGCCACTGTCAATGCAGGAGTACAGCAGCAGGGCCACTGCCAAGGCCTGAAGGAGTGGAAGCACCATGGACACAACACATCTGTGTCCAGAGAACTCCAGAATTACATTCAGCAATAAAACACAGGCAGAGGCTGGATGCACACACAGGGCAAGCAGGAGTTGGCACCCCCCTGGCAAACCCACCCTGGGCAGGACGCAAAACAGCTTGAGGGGATGGAGCACCTGGGAATCAGCTGCTGGGTTTGGGAATGCTCCCAGCACCCAAGGAAAATCCTGTGGGACACACAAGCTGGCTGCTGGCTGCTGTGGGAGGAAGCAGGGAAGCTGCTCATTGCCTATTTACAGGTAAAAGCTACAGCCCAGGAACAGAGCCCTGGTGCCAGCTGGAACCACAAACAAGCCTCTACTGTTAACAGGGTACAAGGGGTGGTCCTGGCTATGGGAAGCTTTCCAGACCAAGAGCATGACCTACAGGGCTGGTGCTGAGGCAAAGAGACTTGAACAACTTGAGAATTGGAAATCAATGTAACAGACAAACAAGGAACTAGGTCCCTCTAAAAAAGGGTGGGTTTGGACCCATATTCAGGGAGTTTCAGCTCCTCACTAGCTCTCTGCTGGCCCACCAGAATAACCCTGGGACAGAGGGTTCTTGGTGGGGCCATGGGAAGTGGATCTGGTGGAACAGTGGCTCATGCAGGAGCAGGAGGAGAAAAAGGCCGAGGATGAGGAGCACCTGTTGCCTCCTTCTCCCAGCAGTGCTCTCTGGAGGCTGCTGACCTGCCTGGTGCTGCCCTGCAGGCAGGAGATTCAGTCTCACTGAGGCCAGGGAGGAGATGAAGATACATCCCACATTGCTAAGCACAGTGGTCCCCTGTTCCTGCCCTCCTGCCACAGCACAAGCAGAGTTTCCAGTTACATCCACTGTGCGCCTACACGCTGACACACACACACTACAGCTTACTGAGAGGGGAGAACAGAACAGAAAGGAAGTAGCTTCTGAAAGCAAGGTGGGGCCAACCCAAACCCCAGTTGTGCCACCCCTGCAGCCAAGCACAGGGGTCAGCCCCCTGCGTTTTGAGTCCAACGTCTGTCCAGAGTCACCCCTGCCGAGGCGTCTCCCAGTGACTGTGTGGGCAGAGGGCTGCTCCCGTTGCCTCCTGTCCCTTCTGCAGCCCAGTTGGTGCTCACCCAGCCCTGCAAATGGTCCCTGGAAGGGCACAGGAGTGTCACTCGTGGCCTGTGCAGAGAGGAGTGGTGGAGGACCTGGGAACAGTTCGACACAAACATCCGGGCAGGGTCTGCTCTCCAGCGTTCCCTCCCTCTCTTCTAACTTCCTGAGCCACTTGCGACAGTGGGCTCTGAAATTGTCCAGTAAGAGAGCTGCTCTCTGGGGGCAGGGGAGCTGGAAAAGTCTCAGCTGTGACACAGCCATTTCACAAGCATGGAAGATCTCCTGGGTCTAGCTGGGCTGAGGTGGTTACAGAGTCTGGAAGAAGAAAACAAACATGTTCTATGCAGCAGCTGAAATTCATCAGCAGTGGCAAAAACACAACCAGGGCCAGCCCAGACCTTGGCACCACCAGAGCAGTGAGGAGGCTCAGGATGGGCAGCACAGGCTGATTTACTCCACCCTGCCACATCACTCCCATCTCCAGTCATCATCATCCTTTCTGCAAGGGTGTCCTGCAGGAAGGACACTTCTTATCTTTCTTTTGAGGCTCCCAACGCCTCCACTGAACTCCTGCCACCCCCTAAATGCTGAACTGAAGTGACATGTGTGTGCTTTTGGGTTATTATTTGATTTACTGTCACATACCTCAGCTCTCATCACCTGGGATCCTGCCTTGTGGTGATGAAGAACTGCATAAAAGGAAGCAAAAGAAAACAAAATAAGCATAAGGAATTGGCTGGATGGCCACACACAAGGAGGACATTGAACTGTTGGAGTGAGTCCAGAGGAGGCCACGAAGATGCTCAGAGGGCTGCAGCAGCTCTGGTATGAGGACAGGCTGAGAGAGTTGGGGCTCTGCAGCCTGGAGAAGAGAAGGCTTCCAGGAGACCTTGGAGTGGCCTTCCAGTATCTGAAAGGGGCCTACAGGAGGGGTGGGGACTATTTACAAGGTCTTGTAATGACAGGACAAGGAGTAATGGGTTTAAACAAGGAGCAGTAGATGGAAGCTGCAGCACAGAAGGTTCCAGCTCAACACAAGGGGAATTTCTTTACTCTAAGGGTCACAGAACACTGGAACAGGCTCCCTAGAGAGGCTGTGGAGTCTCCTTCTCTGGAGACTTCCAAGGCCTGTCTGGATGTGTTCCTGTGTGCCCTGAGCTAGATTGTCTGGTCCTGCTCTGGCAGGTCCATCATCTGGACTCGATGATCTCTTTAGGTCCCTTCCAACCCCTGACATCCTGTGATCTGTGATCCTGGAAACTGGCAGAGGGGAGATCTAAACTGGATGTTAGGAGGAAGTTCTTTACAGTGAGGGTGGTGAGACACTGGAACAGGTTGCCCAGGGAGGTGTTCAGGACCAGGTTGGAGGAGGCCTTGAGTGACCTGTTCTAGTGGGAGATGTCCCTGCCTATGGCAGAGGATTGGAACTGGATGATATTTGAGTCCCTTCCAAACTAAACCATTCTATGATCTAAAATAAAAGTAAGTTACTGCAATAGGCAGGTTCAAAATTAGATCCACAAAGTGAACAGAGGCTTGGCAACAGCCAGGCTAGGGATATATTGAAGACTTTGAGTGGACTTGCTGTCAGCACTTAGCAGGCAACATTTGCCACTGACACAGAAACCTGCTGGCACTTCTGGCAGCAGCTGGTGATCTTTCAGGGCAGGAAGACGAAGCTCATTTGAGCAGATATGATCAAAACTGAAATCTGCTACCACAAAGGGTGCTCCTGCTCTGCCAGGGGGGGTGGACTAGATGATCTTTGGAGGACCCTTCCAGCCCCTGACATTGTGTGATTCTGTGAAGGCACGGTGCCTGCAGTTCCAAGCCCTGCCATCCCAGCCTAGCCTGAGCTCTCACTCCCTCCAGAGCCAGCTACATCCACACACTCACTGTGTGTAGGACCATTCACTCTCTGGCCATGCACCTCTGCTCATCTGCCACGATCTAACCAGCCCTCCTCCTCCTCCTCCCTCCCATGAACTTAGCTGCTTGCCAGGGCTGAGCAGCAAGCAAAACACACACCAGGCTGACTCAGATCCAGACAGCCACTAAAGGAAATCCGTAGAGATGTTTGTTACTGAGCAGGTTCATGTTTAGCTTATCAGGTCTGTATCTGGCTCATGTTTTATGCTCTAATGCTCTTCATTTAGCTTCAGCATTTTAGCTGAAACCCATCTTCTGCCCATGAGTACAAGGCAGGAAAGGGCTGGGCTGGGACTTCCCACGGGGACTGGCTCTGCCTCCATGGGAGCACTCTACAGAGGTCTATTGACAAGCTAACATCCCAGGGTCAGGCTTACTTGCTTGTTCTTCTGGAAGCTGTCTCGAAGAACTTTGTCCTGGAGGCCACCCTGCCAAGAGAAGGAGAGAGGTCACTCCAGTGAACCTGTAAGGCAATTTGCTAATTAGACCTCCTCTGCACCAGGGAAAAGAGCACCAGCATTAGCAGACACTGAAGATGATCACATTCTAATGATGCCTTTTCTGCTGAGGCAGCAGCCAAGCTCCTGGTGCTGCCAGCTCTGTCCTCCTCTGCCTGCTGACAGTCCTGACCACACAGCCCTTGATGCCTTTTGGCCAGACCATTTATTTCCACGCTTTTGCTCATAATCCTTGCATGCTGATTTCTAAACCTGCATCCATCCCTTTTTATGGCCTCTCCTTCAGCTTTTATGTGCTTTATATTTAGCTTCCAGTTGTCTTCACAGAAAGACAAATTCTAACAAAGGATTCAGGAAAGCAAAGGGAAGGCCTGAGCCTGGCCTATGGGTGTGGAGCTGAACCTCACAGCACCTTTGCTGAAGCAAGGAGTGATCAGGCAGAACTTGGATCAGCTGCACAGCGAGCCACAGACAGCAGAGGCAAGCAACCAGTCCTGGCTGCTGGGCTGAGACCCCCCAGGCATTTAGTCACCCTTTTCTCTTTAATCCCCATTGAAGGCAGCAAGGTTTGACTCTTTAAAATCTGAAAAGGTTCTGATGATAAAGCTGAACACATCCCAGTTTCCCTACGAGAGATCCAAGCTGGATCTTGTTCTTTCCTGGTAAGTGCCTCATTTGAGAGGCTTGCTCAGCACCAGGCAGGGAGGGGCTCTCCAGATTCACTGACATCAGAAACAACAGAGAATGTGACAGGGCAAAGCTCAGCCCCAGGGGCTGTGCTGGAGAAGGTTCAGAGCTTTTTTCTTCCAGCCTTGCCACTTAGGAGAAGAGGCTGAGAGGCCTGAGGCTCTTTAGCCTGGAAAATAGAAGAACGAGAGGGGACCTTGTAAATGCATGTAAAATCTAGAGGGTGGAGGTCATGAGGATGGGGCTGGGCTCCTTTCAGTGGTGGCCAGGGATAGGACAAAGGGCAACAGGTACAAACTAGAACACAGGAGGTTTCACTTGAACTTAAGGAGAAACTTCTTTGCTGTGAGGGGGCCAGAGCACTGGAGCAGGCTGCCCAGAGGTTGTGGAATCTCCTGCTCTGCAGAGATTCCAAACCTACCTGTATGCATTCATGTGCAAGCTGATCTAGGTGATCCTGCTTTAGCAGTGGGGTTGAACTAGATGGTCTCCAGAGGTCCTTTCAAACCCCTGCTCTTCTGTGATTTGTTATTGCCATACTCCCCTTCAGTGCTGTGCTCGCTGCACAGCTTTCCAGCGTGACATTCAAACCCACGCTTGCTGAAGGGGGTGTCCATGGGCCCCAGCCATTGTACACCTCCAGCACTGAAAGCCAAAGTGGTATTTCCCCTCCACCTCTTCCAAAACTCCCCATAGGTGACACCAGTTCCTGCTCCTGCCACCTGGGCTGACCCCATCCTCCTGCACACTCCCCAAGCCCATGGGCATCAGCAACCCCCCAGGCTGCCCACCCAGATACCAAGTGCCCACTGAGCACTGTCAGCTTACACAGATGAAGGCGTCTCCTCTGCTGTTCCTGCTATCAGATCTGACCTCTGCTCCAGCCTGGGAGGGATGGAAGTCCTGCATGGTGGGTCTGGAGGTCTCACAGGTGGACGTGTTATCACAGGCTTGTCACCATGGGGCCGTGGCTTAGGGACACCATCGCACTCACCTGCAAGGTTGAAGGTTACAAGCACTGAGCAGGAAGCTTTGGCAGAGGGCTAGGTGGTTATCAAAAGGCATTCAAGGAGACAGTGGGCTTAGCCCTCCTCATCTGCTCCAACATCCTCTCTCTGACAGCAGCCAATAGCCAGAGTTTAGGGAGAGCCCTAGGAAAAGGCACTTCCCATTCTGCTTGCCCCAGCACTGACCTTCTGGCTCTAGGTAGAGGGCCTGATGCTGGACCCTGTGACAACAAACTTGATATAGTTGCTGGCTGCAGAGATGATGTTGCCTGGGAATGAGTTTTCTTAAACAAAACCTGTGCAGTGCTGCTCATTAAAAGCAAGAGCAACAGCACAAGAAGGTGATCCCTGCAGTCTGGGGTTGCATCACTGGCACTGCCCTCTCCCCCAGCTTTCTGCCCTGCCCACAGGAGTTCCAGCCTCAGCTGCCTTTATTCCCCAAGGTCCAGCCAATCTCATTACTCACTTAACCCTTGGAGACTTTCACGGGTTAAGTGAATCAGGAATAAGTGTCAGACTGCTGACACCTCTGGTAGCCCCACATCTTCCCTCAATCCCTCTCTTCTGGCCACTTTTATGGCTCAGAACCATCTGAAGAGCTGAGTTCAGGCCCTTCCAATTTAAACATTTCCACTGCTAGAGAGTCCTGTTTCTGATTAGAAGACATTTTCTTGTTTTCTAAGATAATTAGTTGCTGCAACTCCTTAACCAAGGTTTTGTCAACCCCTCAGTTACTGAACCTTACCATACCCTGGAATGCATCTCAAACAGCAGTCCTGAACCAACTCTCCTCCAGACTTGCATTTGTAAATCCTGATCCTAAACGTTCTCCTTGGTAAGCTCTGTGACACAAATCGCTCAGTGCAAGTCCTGCTTTCTAATCCTTCAGCCTATTCTCCTCCTTGCATTCTCCAAAACGATCCCCAAACTGCAGACTGGCAGGCATCAGCACAGATGTAACAGGACTTTATTACTACTTGCATGTTCTCCTCTCTCCACGTCCAAGGACCCACAAACACAGCAGTTTTATGAGCCGTGGCTCCAGGACACACTGTCAGCACACCACGACTGATAATGCAAACCCATAAAACGTGGAAGCACTAAGTGCAGCTGATGTATAAATCAACCTAAAAAGCCATCTCCCTCTTCTGAAAGCAGGTTTCCACCTACCATTTATGGTACCAATCCCAATTAAGCCAGCAGTGTCAGTCAGATGGATGTGATGTTTGCTTGGCCAGCTACCAACTCCCCGCTGCACATGGGAGTCATGTGTCAAGAATCCAGCCTAGGTTTTATTCCCTCGGGACAGGGCTGTGGGGCTGCCAGTGTGACAGCAGCTGACAGGCACTGAGAAGGTGGCAGATTGCAGGAGGCAAGATGACTTTTATTGCAACCAGTGTCCTGAGTGGTTCATAAAACTCAGCATCAAATACCCTCCCCATCACAGCAACGCAGCAAAATGTTCTGGAACCAGCTCTTCAAGAGTCACAGGGGACAGCATCTACAGACACAAAGATCCACAAACACCCACCTCCCTTCCAGCCCTGGAGTGGGCAATGCCAGCTCAGATCCGGCCCCAGATGACTTGTTTCTGCTTGTAATAGCTTTCTGTATAAAGCTTTAGAGATTGCAAATAATAGTGGTGATTTATATTTAAGGCTGACTGATGAACAGATGAAATAAATGTTCCCAGGAATGTCTCAGTGAGCCAGCAGCTGAGTCACAGGGCCCTGACAGATAAAACCAGCAGGAATTGAAATGTGAAAAGTCACTTTTGCCATTTCCCCCATCTCTGCTGAGGAGAGCCTTGGCCATCCAGAGCACTGATGGCCAGTTAGAGTGGGTACAAATTGCTGGGGGTTTAATGGTCTTTACCTTGCTGCTCAGGGCTGGATTTTATGAGTCTGCTGAGCCAGGCTGAGCTCAGAACAAGCAGAGACACGGAAATCCTGCTTCATCTGACACTGGTGGCATCTGCCTGCTGGACACTGCCACCAGCACCAGCCTCTGCATGCTGTTTTGAAACGCCACAGCAGCAACCCCAGTAAGCCACAGACCAAAGGTGGTCTTACTGTTTGCTGTCTAAGGTAAACTGGGACATCCCCAGAGTTCAAGGCTAGATCAAACCCTCAAGCTGATCTCCAAACCCCTTCTGATGAGTCAAGAGGACTCAAGGTGAGAAGCTTACCACCCACCCCAGTCATAGAATCATAGAATCATAGCATGGTCCAGGCCAGAAGGAATCTCTAGAAGTCATCTAGCCCAGCCCCCCTGCAGTCAGCAGGGACATCCCCACTAGCCCAGGTCACCCAGGGTCCCATCAAGTCTCACCTTGAATGTCTCCAGGGAAGGGGCCTCAACCACCTCCCTGAGCAACCCGTTCCAGTGCTCCACCACCCTCATAGTAAAGAACTTGCTCCTAACATCCAACCTAACTCTGCTCTTCTCAAGCTTGAACCCACTGACCCTCATCCTGTCACTGCAGGCCTTTGCAAACAGCTTCTCTCCCATCCTTCCCGTAACTCCCTTCAGGTACTGGCAGGCTGCTGTTAGGTCCCCCATGAGCCTCCTCCTCTCCAGCCTGAACACCCCCAGCTCCCTCAGCCTGTCCTCATAGCAGAGCTGCTCCAACCCTTGAAATGGTTTTTGTGGCCCTTCTCCATCAGGTCCATGTCCTTTCTACAATGCAGGCTCCAGAACTGCACAGGCTGCAGAGTGGGGAGGGCTGGCCCAGGCACCTGCAGATCTCCCTGGCAGAACATCCTTTGCCTCGCCCCGGGCACACACTCACCCTCTCTGCCGTAGATGCCCGGCCTGGGAGCTGGCCTCCTGGCCTGCAGCGTGGCGGTCCTCAGTGCAGGGCTGGCCACCACGCCGTTGGCAGCCTTGATGGCTGGCTTCACCCCTCCGTCCTGCAGCCTGGCCACCAGCTTCCCCACCTCTGCCTGCGGCTCAGGCCGGCCCTCGGCAGGCGGTCGTCCCGAATCGTCCCCCCCGGGCCGGGGCGCAGGCAGGCGGCTGCGGTGCAGCGGCTTGGGGGCCTCTGTGCCAGCACCGCTGCTGCTGCCGTTGGGGGTCTGGCCCTGTCGGTCTGCTGCGGGGCCAAAGGGGCAGAGAGATTTCGGGTTAGAACCACAGAACCACAGACTGCTTTGGCTGGGAAGGGAGCACTAAAGGGACCTTCTCTCTAGTCTGCATCTCCCTCTTTGTGATGAAACCATCACCCCTTGTCCTGTCGCAGCAAGCCCTGCTCAAAAGTCTGTCCTCAGCTTTCTCACAGGTCACTTTAAGTACTGAAAGGCCACAAGAAGGTCTCCCTGGAGCCTTCTCTTCTCCAGGCTGAACAACCCCAACTCTCTCACCCTGTCCTCACAGCAGAGGGGTTCCAGACCTCAGATCCTTTCTGAGGGCTCCTCTGGACCAGCTCAGGACCCTCTTAGCCAGTAGAAAGCAGCACAGTGATGTGGATGTCTCTGCCTGTGGCAGTGCAGAGCTCTCACCAGAGTCACACAGCTCCTGCCATACTGAGGGACAAGCACACTTGCAGCAGAGATTCACGAAGCCCTCACCCTGAGCAGAACACAAACAGCAAGTGGCTGACACAAGTGCTGCAGAATAAAGAAGAGCGAAACAACGCAGAGAATCGCAGGATGTGCTCCTGGGTTTCTTTGCAGTTCCCAGGAGCCTTGCTCACAGCAGCTGCACACCACAGACCACCTCCCTCAGCCTTCCCACTGTGGAAACTGACTGCGATCTTGCAAGCCTCTGCTTCCCATCTGGAGAAACATTGAAATTCAAGGCCACCTCTCGCCACATGAGCAGCCTTGTGAATTCAAACAGCAATTTGAATCGATCATGTTTTGCTGGTGCCAGGAAGTACACTTGGAGTATTAAGCCTAAAATATTGCCAGAGCTCTGAGAGCTTTAACAGAGAAAGAAAAAAAAAAAAGACTTTTTGTCTCTTTGGTGATGATGTGATCGAGGGCACAGCTTGCAGCGATGGTTAGAGCAAATTGGGTGGGGGCAGAAACACGACTTTGAATTGATGTGTCCTTTGATGTGACAATAGGGGCCTTGCATTTCCTTACAATCAAGTGAAATCAACGGCAGGCTTGTACTTGGTCTAGAAAACCCTGTCACTGGGTCCTGAAAAAGTGCTGCAGAGCTCTTGCTCTGCTGTGAAATCACAGTAGCTGGTCCAGCCCTGCAGACCCTGTCAGGGTCTGGTGGAACAAAGCTCCAGTAACATGCAGCCACCCCCAGCCTGGGCCCATTCCTACTGTCCCATCGTGTTCCTCAGTTGCCTTTCCATCACTTCGTGGTTTTGCCTCTGAAGCTGCAAAACCTCTCCTCATGCACAAGAACCAGTCTCAGTTTAGCTAAGGGAGAACACTGCAAGCAACAGGATAAAGAAATCCCCACGGAGCTGGGGTTGTGAGATGACACAGCCTGTCTCTGAGGAGCTTTTCTTGCTTTCCTTTCTCACTGACCAACAGACCTCTCTGTCTGCTGTGTTCCTTGCCTGGGAAGTGCAGTCTTGCTATTGTGACCCCCTCTGTCCCTAGAAAGGTGTTAACAGAAACAGGAGAGGTGAGAGGCAGGTAAGGTATGAGAGAACAGTCAGACTGACCTCCACTTTCTTCCACAGAAGCTCCAAAGAAGACAGGTCTTTCCCTAAGTGGGCGTTTGGAAATGGTGATGGGTTTGTGCCGCCGGGCAGTCACCCTGGGAGGAGGCACCGGGGGCGCAGTGGTGTCTTCTGGAGGCCCAGAATAGATCTGTGAAGGCAGAGACATTTAGATGACCCTTCTGTCCCATGAAGCTGAATGACATCCTCAGAACATCACCCTGTTAAGCAGCTGGCATCAAAAGGCAGCTCGCAGCAGAGTCAGGAGGTTGAGCCAGACCAGGAGCACAGACCCAGCTCCTGCTGCCTCTGCAAGGGCTGCTCTGCCCCTCTGCTCTCCAGCAGGAGCTGTCTGCAGCCCGAATCACACCTGAGTGACCCAGGAGGGCTGAAAACCTGCAGCTGCTCCACACCACTCCAACCAGCCACAGCCCATGGGAACCTGGCAGGGTGCTCACAGCCATCTGCCCTGCCAAGCCCCAGCTCCTCCATCCTCTGGAGAGGTGAGAACCAGCTGCTCTCAGGGGTCAGCAGCACCCAGGGAAGCCCTGGGGCAGGGCTGATGCTTCAGTGATGTCTCCAGTGACACATTCTGCCATGGGCTCTCCTGCTCTGTACCTCGCACAGCCACTGCAGCAGCCACAGTGCTAAACTAATTAATGCAGCAAAATCACCATCACAGACAAAAAGTGTAGCAGCAAACAATCCTGGAGCAGAAGCCAACAAGTTCTGAGAAGCATCAAGCTCTCCACAGCACTGAGGTGATACAATCTACAGAGAGCACCCTCACTAACCATGGAGCTGGTTTAGATTTAAGGCTGAAAAAACCCTCAGCTCTTGGCTTACAATGGAGTATGTGGCACTAGGGAATTATCTTGCATGAAATACTGGCATAGAAACAATGCTTCTAAAGAGTTTTATCCCCTTTCCTTGCTGCTCATATGGCACCTGTTTGGTTGGAGTTGATTTAGAGGTTCTTGTTTATGTCAGTGGGTTCAGCTGTAAGAGCTGAAAAAAGAGCTGAGCTTCTGGGCAGGCTCCTGAAGATCTGAAACACCACACTGAGGATGAAAACCAACTGCTCCTGTGTGTGTGTTTTTTTCCCCTATGGATATTAATTAAATCTATAGCCAGCTTTAAAAAGTGGCTATACTTTTACTACAGATGGAGTGGCATAGGCTACTGTGACCCAAGACTGTGCTGCTCTTCCTGGGGCAACACAAAGCTTGGTCCCTTCCTGGGTGTTGACAAGAGAAGGTTGAAGCCCAAAGGACAAGAGCTGGTGCCAGACCCACCAATGAGCAGAGCAACTGCTCCCTCGGTACACCCTTTTGTTAGGGAAGAACAATATGGTTGTGTCACACAGGGAAACAAAATGGAAATGATGTCATTCAAACCCAAAGCATATTCCTCCTTCTGCCAGCCAAAGAGCAGTTCTAGGAAATCAAGGTGGGGGCCGAGAGAGAAAAACACTTCCCTGCTTTAAACTTCTTCATCCCAAAGAGCAGGCAGCATGTACCAGAGGTGAGGGCGGCACTGGCAGCCAGGCTCCCCACACCTCCCTTGCTTGGGTAGCACAAGGGTGAGGTTGGACCCGAGCTGCTCTCAGCCTCATCTGTCCAGGCTTTTGGTGTGAAACCATGCACTGGAACTTGGGCCTTGCTCTGCCTTGGCCTGCTCTGCTCTGGACCCAGACAGGAGGGACAGCACACCCAGGGCTCAGCTGAGCTCCAAACTTCACTCTGGTCACTTCAGCTGCCTTTCTGCCTCAGTTCAGTGGCGTTGTGTTGCTGCTGATGCTTAATGCCAACAGAGGCTCTGCCCTTTGCAGGGTCAAAACATTTTCTCCACTGCAGAATGTGTTCCCTACCCCTGCATTCAGAAGATTTTGCTGTGACATCAACAGCTCATAATTTAGAATCTCAGAACCACAGAATTGTTGGGGTTGGAAAGGGCCTCAAAGATCATCCAGTTCTCACGCCCCCTGCCATGGGCAGGGACACCTCACACTGGATCAGGTTGCTCAGAGCCACATCCAGCCTGGCCTTAAAAACTTCCAGGGATGAGGCTTCCAACACCTCCATGGGCAACCTGTCCCAGTGCTTCACCACCCTCATGGTGAAGCACTTTTAGAAGCTCCTGTGCTATTGAAATAGCAAAGGACTACCTGCAGCAGGGCAAGGTTTGGAAACTTCAGCCTTGTTCCTACACATTGACAAGAATCCAAGATTGCTTTTTAAAGACAAAGAAGTGTTAAGCTCCCCACAGATGCTTATACAGGGACCATGGAATGCTGTCCTCACCAGATGCTTTCCCACATCTGAAAACCATGCTAAACCCCACCACAAACTGCTCTTCTGAAGACGTGGGGGCAGCCTCTGCTTTGCTTCTGCCTTCTAAATGAAAATTCAAGTTAAACAACCTGAATGTACAACAATATTGACAGACCCTGATATGTGGAAGGTTTGTCAAGCGAAGGTGGTGTTTCCAGAGCAATCAGTTCATTTAATTTAACTGTGGCACTGAAACACAAGCTGTTGGCAACAGTAATTATCCACAAAGACTTCAGGAATAGTTAACTTTGCCCTTAGAGCCTTCATATTGCACCACACCAACCACATCCCTCTCCTCCTGCAAGACTCATTTAAAGTGTTTGCTCATGTGTGAGCTGAAGGCTCTTTAAATTCCGTTGCCGAACTTAGCAGCTCAATCTAATAAGTGTTACTAACTTAACCTTATTGCTGAAGAAATTAAAAGCAAGCAGAGAGATGTCTGGCTTAATGAAAGATGTCACTGCAGCTCTGGGAGGTGGCAGTGTAAACGGTGTGCTGACAGCCTGCACCACAGGCTGCACGGGAGGGGAGAACAGAGGCTCACTTCTGGAGCGGGCTGGGTGAGGATCCCAGCACACAAACAATTCTCTGTTTTGCTGCAGGAACTTATTAAAAGCATTTGCAGAGACTTACAAAGAAACTGGCTTGTGATTTTCATGTGGGTACTCAAAGGCCTCTCTCAGCTCTTTCATCCCATTTCTCTGGTTTCAGTCCTCGCCACAACAGCCAACTCCTACACTGCCCATCTGGTCCCTGTTTGGGTGCCCTGATTTCATGTTCACTTTTGCAAGAGCTCTGCTCTTCCAGCTTCAGCCTCCTCTTCCTGTCCCCAAAAAGGAGATGCGCTTCGGCTGTGGAGACCTTCAAGGCCTGTCTGGATGTGTTCCTGTGTGACCTGAGCTAGATTGTACGGTCCTGTTCTGGCAGGGGGGTTAGATTGGATAATCTCTTTGGGTCCCTTCCAACCCCTGACATCCTGTGAGCCTGTGTGTGCTGCCCCTGTCTGCTGGGAGCACTGCTTCATCCTCTGTATGGCAATAAATGCCCTGAAATGGATGACTTGAGACTTCCCCCTCCTCTAAGACATGAGATTGCTTGGACACTGTCATATCAAGCAGTATAAAGGACTAAACTCACTCCTCTGAACCTACTGCTGCTATGAGGAGAGCAATCTGATCTCTGTGCCGACCTGAATGCGAAGGCTGCTCAAGTGTTTCATTTTGAGCAGAGAGCTCCAGCATCCTCCAGCCACCCCAAGCCACAGGATCAGAGATCACAAGAAGGCAGTGCTACCACAGAAGACAGTGGAATATTCTGCTTTCATCAGGAGACAAAATGCTACATGACAAAAAGCTGCTCCCTACAAGTGAATCTTTGGCATCCAACAAAGTAGACCAAGCCAGGCTGTGTGCTTAGGCAGTGGTCTCAGATAAAAATACTCAGCAAGGGTCCAATACAAGGCAAAAGCTGATGGAGCCCTGTGGAGAGCCCTGCCCCACACAGCAGCCACTGGGAGTTCCACTCCCCAGCCCTGCCCTCTCCGCCTTTGCATCTGCAGCTGAACAGCTGAATGACAGTCATCAGCCTTTCAATACTGTCTGCTTTGGGTTGTCTTCCCCTGTATTAATAGCTGTATAGTGCTTCATCTCACCCTGTGCCCACTGGAACCAGTTATGCTCTGGTCTAGCTCCTGCCTATAGGAAAGGGGAAAGTAAAGTCCTGTTGTGTCCAGAATTCCCTAGAACAGAATGTCCAGAACTGCCTACAATAGTGTTTAGGTTCTTTTTTTTTTTTTCAATAAAGATTCTTTTTATTTAAAAGAAAATCAAAAACCCCTAGATGCAGGGTTTCCTTCAGAACTGGAGTCATAGAACCATTTTCCAACCCAAACCATTCTGTAATTCTATGATTGCTAATGATTCTTTGAGTCTTAATTTAGCTGAAGTCTAGCTTGAAGGCAACAGTGAGGAACATACCTGCTACACTTTTTGCCTCCTTGTGAAGCATTTCAGAACAGTACATTACACAAAACAATCACAGCCTCTAAGGAGGCTTCAGAAGAAGGAGCCAGAACTCTACAGAGTTGCCACAGCAACAGCTTGCATGAATGTGATGGAGTTGTGTGAAAGCTCTCGGGGCTGCTGCCCATCCATACCTTCCCAAAGTGCTCAATGAGGATCTCAACCACTATGTTTTGGAACTTGATGTTCATCATTGCAGCCACTGTGTCCTCCTGTGCTCGCATGAGGGTAGGTCCAAATATCACCCCCATGTTAGATGGTGACATCAGATTCTCACGGCTGTGCTCACAAACACTGCAGAGAGGAAAGAAAGAAGGAAGGAAGGAAGGAAGAGGGTTTGGTTTGGTGTCTTCCAAACAGATCTTACCCCAAGCCATTAAGGGATAGAGTAAGAAGCAGTCACTCAATTCTCTTCATTCTGTCTCAGCAGCAGGACAAAACATGTCTCTGGCTATGACACACATGCTTGGCTAAGGGAACTGCTTGGGAGAGCAACATGCTAGCAGCAGTTTTATTTGATCCCCTCCCACTCCCAGCTCCTTTTTAAACTCTGAAATCAAGTCATCTGCACAAAACACACACAAAGGGCTTTCAATATAAATAGCATAAAAGGCTTTCAATATAAATAGGGTCTTTCAATCAGAAGACCCTATTTATCCAGAACTGACTTCTGCCTTTATTTTTCCCTCCTTCTGACTGTCTGTAAGGAGCACACTGTGGAGGTCTTCAGTGAATCTCTACAGCGCACCACTGCTTTCCCAGCATGGAGCTCTGGCTCTCCAACAGAGCACCACTGCTTTCCTACCATGGAGCTCTGGCTCTCCAACAGCCTTCAAGCTCTGCAGGAATGTGCAAGTCTTGGAGCAGCACCAATGGCTGACTGAAGCCTTGACTGCCTAGGTGGGCACTGCCTGCTTCCAAGAGTGAACCAGAGGAGAGAGACTCTGAAGCTGACACATAATGAATCCTGGGTTTGCCCTGCAGCTCTGGTGTTAAAGGGGTTTCTGCCAGCATGAAGGGCAGGTGGAACAGAATTTAAATGTAAACACTTGAAGGAATAAACACAGTGACTACAAATGCAGTCTTAACTCCACTGGACTGCACATCAGACCTGCTCAGCTCTGCCACTTACACAGGAAGGCTTCTAAAACTCCACACATACATCTGCAAGCAGGACCTCCCAGCCAGAGCCCCTTGCCCCACATAGGAGCCATGGCACCAAGGACAAGCCCTTGCTCTTTAGCGCTAGGGGCTGACAGTTCCACACCAGCCCTGCTTACTTCTGGAACAGTCCACCTTTGGAAACAACTTCTCTAAAGGTCCAAAGTGAGCCCTGCCATACAAAAGTCATTGCTTCTGCAAGCTGTGGTCCTTCAGGACCTGCACATAGATCACTCCCTGCCTTTTGAGCTTCAGCATGGCCCATCAAAAGCCTCTCTCCCTGTTGCGCCTCTGCTGCTACTTGGGGTGAGGAGGGCAGAGCTTCTTCATGGAGCCTTCACATATGACAAGGGGGCAGTGCAGTGTTGGTGCCATTATTATCACCTATCACACTTTTTCAGTGGTGGAAGCACTTCCTTACTGGCAGGAGCAGTGCTGCTCAGTGCCACCAAGCATCCAACAGAGAGCAACCGGCTCGAGCCTCTGTGCTGTTCAGGATGCTGAACCCATAGAGCTGGAGACAAATCCAAAGCATGCTTCATGTTCAGCCCACGGGCACAGGTCCTACAGGCCCTCCCAGACCCCACACCTAAAGTCTCTGTTAACTGGAGTGAGAGGTGACAATTTACAGCTCTGCTGTCAGAGGGCAATTCCGTTTTGAAATTATCTTCTGCTCAGTGCTTCTCAGCAAGGGGCTGAAGGTGGTAATTAGAGAAGCATCACTCAGTGCAGCAGGTAGCAGGGATAATCACACCACTTGTGCAGTCTAAATGTAAATTCTGAGGGGGATTGTGGTGGATGGAATTTTGCAAACCTACCATCAAACTGATTCCATTATCCCCCTTGAGAGAAAAAAGCCTGCTTACTTGACAAGGTGCTGTATGAGGAGCTCTAACATCTCTCTGTTCTTCTCAGGGAGTTTATAGACCAGTGTGTGAATGGCTCCCAGCCTGTAATCCAGGTTCTCAGACTCTGGAGAAAAGTAACACAAAAAAAAGTTTGTGGCCACCACTTTATAAAGTAAATACACGAGGGAAAGATAAAGCCAAAGGCAATCTGTGGGAGCCCTTCCTTCTGCAGAACAGAGCTGGCTGAACCCAGCAGTGTGAGGCAGAAGGAAAGTGAGATTACACAGTGACAGGGCAATCATTGTGAGAAACAAAATGAAGTGGAAAGAGGAAGAAATGAAGCTTGAAGGGAGCTCAGGGCTGCACACTGCCTCTGAGCACGGCCAGGTACTGCCCTGCACAGCAGCACACCTGGGGAGCACACGGCTGGCCTCTCTGCTGGGTGTCTTATCAGCCCAGAGAGCTGTCACCCTGAACAACATGGTAATGTGTCCTGCAGGGGAAAAAATGGAGTCCCTGACCCAAAGAGGTCAGCCTTAGAGGCATAAATAACCAAGAAACAATAAGACACTCGGTGTGAAAAGAATAGGGTGGGATGTTGGTAGCTGGGAAGCTCAATGGTTCAAGTTTCTGAAGGCAGGTAGGGAAGGCATGATGGTTTTGCACGTACCCAGCCACCATTCACTCAACCACTTCTGAGAGTAATAAATCCTGGGCTTGGGCACAGTCAGTAAGTGGTGGAAAACTTTTCCCTTCCAAGACAGAACAACTGTTAGTAATTCCCTGCAGGCCCAAAGTGAGGAGAGGTAGGAGCTCTTCTGCCCTCCCCTGTCTCCAGGAGGCACGGGGCTGTCAGGGATGTTTTCATCCAGAGTGCTTCAGGATGTGCCACACATTCCCACACGCCAGTGCTCCCATGTTGAGGGAGATCAGCACCTCCCTCTATCACTCTAGTCCCCATCTCAGCATGCAGGCTCTCAGTGTGCTCAGAGGGTGCAGCCAGTCCAGATTATTATGGTTTATTTGAAATGGCCATAACAAGAACACGGCCAAGGACTGGCTGGGTTAGCACATCCATGTTACTTGGCTGTCTCTATTAATGCTGCCTGTGGCTCAGTTCCAAGAAAAAAAATTGTCTTTTGTGTACTGGTAAGACACTTTGTAGCCAACACCCCAGGCCAAATCTTACAAGGTAAAAGAAACACCTATCTATCTGTGCAGCACCAGCACTTCCCCTTCCCTCACAGGTTTGAAAATAAATATATTAATACTATCAAGAAAGAATTTTTCTGGGACACTTGTGCTGATTGCAGGTATGTTGATACCTCCTGGCTCTCCAGACCTTCTGAAAGCATGAATCCCTGAAGAGCACTGCAATAGCAAAGGCACCACCTCTCTTGCACAATGAAGCACTCAGAAGCAGGGGTGACTCCTCTTGCTAAGAAGAGAGGGTGACTCCTTTTTCTGCAGGGGAAAGCAGCTGCACACCCAATGTTGGGCTGGCAGAGCTCTGCCGAGCGACTCTGATGCACACTGGTTGGGAGGGCAGAGCAGCTGTGGGACTTACTGGCAGCCTGGACCAACTCTTTGTGGAGCTTGTAGGTCATGACGGGTTCAGACAGGTTCCTGCAACAACCAGAAAGAAAACTGAGCTCTGGCAGGGCAGTGAGCCTGACCCATTTGTGACTGACGGCAAAGCCCTCCAGCACCACCGCTTCCCACTGGCATCTCCCTCCAAGCCAGTATTACTTAAAGAGCTTTCCCAGTAGGATGTAAGGTTTCTGCAGCAGGCCTGTTTCTCCTTTGCCTGTGCAGGGTAGGTGTGGCCTGCAGCACTACCTGAGATAAAACTTCAGGGAGCTGGTAATTGTCTTGATGTCCCAGTCGCCGCTTTGGAGATCCACGTCCCCCGGGCACTTTGGATCTGGAGAAAGAACAAAATGGCTTGCAAAAAAAAAAGAGAAAGAAAAAGGTCCATTTTTTAGGCTGTTGATAAATAGGCTCTTAAAGACAAATGGAGCTCCAGCAGCAAAAGAAGCAGCTGCTGATTCTCACAGCTGGCTAAAGCAGCACAGCACCAGGGTCAGTACATTGGAAAAGCTGAGGCCCTAGGCACAAAGAAGAAGCAGAAGGTAATGTTGAGGAGGTGCTGGAAAGTCAGTGAGGGCATGTTCTCCACAGTTTGCTTTTTCCCAGCACAGCCAAGACTGGCAGAAATTCCACATTTCTACAGATTCAGGATGAGCTTTCTGATATACAAATAAACTAAGTGTCCAAGCTCTAATCCTCCCTCACAGTGACTCCCTGAAGGCTGTTCTGCAAACATTCCCTCTTGCTGCACTGAGAGGAGAGAGATCAGAGGAGCAGGCACAGCAGTGTGGAGGTAGACTTTGCTCCTGCCTCCCTTCACCCAACAATCACATAATTTCTGTGGTACAATAAAGCAGAGTACATGGTTGGAGGATGGAGGGCAGCTGGGCTAAAGAAATGTAACTGCATGATTTGGTTTTAAAAAGAAACAGGGCTAGAGAAAAAAAAAAAAGTAATAATTAAAACCCTCTCCACTGTAGTTCTGGATGAAGCCTTTCTGCAGCAATTCTTTCTGTGTGGTTGGACTTTTCATCATGAGTTTGTGCACAGTGGGGTGGCAAGTGGTCAACCAGACCAATGAGTGTAAAGAAAATGAGATGCCACTGACTGGTGGGGAGCAGAGGAGAAAAACCACAGAGCTGCTCACAGGGAGGGTGAGAAGAAGCCATAAAAACTTGGTCTAAGCAATTAATCATCAGGGAAGCATAACTGGAGAGCTGTCTGGAGTGGTAGCTCCATGGGAACTGGGTACAGCTCTATGTCAGCTCAAAGCAATCACTTCAATAAACAACAACAATAGTAAAAGCAATAGTAAACAAGAGTAAAACACAACAGAAATAAAAGCCTCTGAATGCTCCATTAATATCAGATTGTCTGCACAGGGAGCTGGGGTGAGCCTGAGGCATGCAAGTGTCTATGTAAATGTACCTTCTGTAAGCTCCAGCCCCTCACAAAGGGGTAGTGAGTACAGCTCAGCCTCTGAGATGGACCCTTAGGGCTCACCTAAGGGCTGGCAGCCTGCCCTGGCCCATGTGTGCCACAGGGCAGGGGTGTGGTAGCCTCAGGCAGGTCCCAGTACAGAGCAGTATCCTATGAGGGCAGCCTGGGGGGAGTGGGATTGTTCAGCCTGGAGAAGAGAAGGCTCCAGGCAGACCTAATAGCAGCCTTCAGGTACCTGAAGGGGGATACAAGAAGGTTGCAGAGGGACTGTTTGCGAAGGCCTGCAAGGATAGGACAAGGGGCAATGGTTTGAAATGAGAAGAGATTTAGGTTGGATGTTAGCAGCCAGTTCTGCACCAGGAGGGTGGTGGGACATTGGAACAGGTTGCCCAGGGAGGTAGTTGAAGCCCTATCCCTGGAGCCATTCAAGGTCAGGCTTACCAAGGCTCTGAGCTACCTGCTCTAGTGGAGGCTGCCCCTGGTTACTGCAGGGCGGTTGGACCAGATGAGCTTTGGAGGTCCCCTCCAATCCAAAGCATTCTATGATTCTATGTTGCTGAGCCCCTGTCTCTCATACAAAGACTACCCACACAGCTGGTGTGAAGCACAGGGTTCAGAGCACAGAGGACTGGCAGCAGAAATGCCTGCACTGCATGATCAGTGTTTACAGCAGAAATGCACACAGGAACCTCCCGAGGCACAAATCTCATACACTGAGGTGTCCAGCACTGGGGGTAAACCTGAAACCAGGCCTCCCTGTGGGGCTACCACCCCACTACAGCTCTCCACAATCCACCACTGAAGGAAAGGGTCCCCCTGAACTCACCTGCAGGGGCTGGTTTAGGAGGTGGCCAGGCTGGATCCATGGGACATGCCACTCTCCATGCCCAGCAACAGCTGGCAAGTTCCTTGACATCAGCACTGCAGGAGGAGAGGCTGAGGGCTCCTCTCTCCTTGGCCAACACCCTGCACCCTGGGTTGGTGGCAGGAATGTGTCCCCAGCATGTGACTTCAAAATGCCCCAGTATTTTTAGCACTTGATGGGAGAAGTCTTGTCCCCACTGCCCCAGGGTCTCTGCCTCCCTTTATCTCACAGCTGCACACATAACTTACAGTGCAGGCTGCACCACCAACATGTAAAAGCAATTTGAAGGGAGAAGGCCTAGAGCAGGATGCAGAAAAAAACCTGGAAGAGGGGAAGATGCACCTTGAAGTGGCCCCAGGGACCAATCCCCAGGCTGGCCATTTCTTGTTAAGAAAGCCCATCCCCTTCATCCCTCCTAAGCGATACAAAACCAGGATCCAGTGTCACAGAACAAGGAATTCTTACCAAAAAAGGCATTCAGCAACTTCTGCACCTGAATGTTGCTGCCGACGGTCCGGTAGACACCCTCCGTGGTAATCCCTAAGCAGGAGAAAGCCAAAGAGCATCAGCCAAGGTCTTCCCTGCTGCTGGGTAGTCCACAAGCCCCATCTAGTGGAACTACAGTCCTGGGTGTCAGGCTGCCGGCTCTGCGCAAACGAATGCTGCTTCTGCCCCAGTAGAAGGGGCTCTGTTCGCCTGCACTTCAGGCTTCCACCTCAGCACAGCAGGGATGGACATCTTCTGCTGGCCTTGTGTCCTGGTCAGGCCAGCAGAGCCATAGTGTGGGCCCCGTGCTCGGGCTGCAAGCCTCACCTGCCTAAACACACCACGTCTGGAACAGTGCTGCTGAAACCTGGGCTTGTTCAGACAGGGCTACAAAGATGCTGAGGACACTGGAACACCTCTGTCATGAGGAAAGGGCTGAAAGCCCTGGGGCTG